>BCKE01000042.1:16062-207098 GCA_001600495.1 Pilasporangium apinafurcum
TTTAAATGATCGATTAGGTGTGTTGAACTCGTCGCTCATGATCAAATTCCATGTATCTCCGCGTGAACTGATGTATGTTTGTCGATCATCTGGTGTATCAGGATCGACCCATGGTAAAATTCCTGATTCTGTCGAGAATGTTTTAGCTGCATTGACTAGAGACGACATTTCGAGTGTCCATAGCAGCGAGATCCCTGTTGATACAATCCTCGGACGAATAAGCCAAGACCCTGTCATCTTATTTACTCACTGATTCTGGAGGGAGATGGCAGGGGACCTGGTCGTGGTCCAAAGTAAGTTGTGGAATGCACATTGTATGTATGTAGTCCGGTGAGTACTATCCATAAGAAGAGACAATAACGATACAACGGTAATGGATTGTTTTCGTAAGAGTCAGATGCCTATGGATGCATGATGAGGTCCATTTTTAATGAATTCCAACGGCAAAAAAAGGACAACAGATAGGACCGGTGAGTGAAAATTGAACAATATAGTAGTTCTGTCTATCGCTGACCAAGAATTCGTGTCTTGATATCAATGTAATGATAGGGGATGAAGATACTTTGCAAACTTCTAAGCTATCACATGTATCGTGCTCCTCAACTGAGACAGAGTCAACCAGCATTACTGAAATTAGGAACCTTACCGTTCAGTTTAGGTCTATCACAACATGTGACCATCATAAAAGCTCTGTCGGCATACAGCAAAACGTCAGGTCGTACGCACAATCGCAAGAGTACAAAATCTGGACACTTGTTCGCTTGATCCGAAAGGTGATCATACCGAGAATGTATTTTTTTAGCAAAATAGAGGTTGATCTCAATCAACACTCAGCGATGAGCTTCTGCCCATACAAAGGCGCATCATCTCCTGCAACAAATCTTTTGGACGGTTTGGTCCCTATTTCATCGCTGAGCGCGACTTCCTTTAAGGTCGGCATCACGATATCTCAATCTATGTTTTTGTTCTGTGTGTGATGAAAAGATTTACACAGCATGATGTGACTACACAAGTTACATAGTCGGATCAGGTGGTAAATCGTCGAACAACAAAACTACGATTCGGTTGGACTCTTGCTGTTATGAGCCCATAACGCAATTTCTTTGACAAAAGAGCAAGCGAATACGCTATCGTTTTATGGGTAATCACAACATATTCGCTCGATCTGTAACTATGTCTTCATCCCGTTCAGGGTCGCGAATGACATGGTATACACTTTCATCACTGATTATCGGAAAGTCAAACTGCAGGGAACGTTCAAACATATCTTGCGTTGCTCGCTGTCTCTGATCATGTAGTGCAAAAGACGTTATCGACCCAAATGTTGTTGCCTTGCAAACATTGCGGGGTTTCCTGCACTGAACCAAGGAAAGTAAGGTACTCAAGTACAAACCAACTAGCTCCCCTCAAGTCCAGAACTCGGTAAAACACTCCAGTAGTGTATGGCTGATCTACCGACTGTCCACGTCAGATTCATGTACGCTGCGACCATCCTGAACGTATTGGACCTATCAACGAACCTAGCTGATCTTACTGATCCGAAATGGGCGAGCATGATCGTATCCTCATATCCCACGATGATAGTGCCGTGCCTTTCTCTTTGCTCGCTATGCGGAGAAATACGGGTGAAAAAAACTGACAAATCAAGGAATTGACTTCAATCGTGGCACGAACATCCCACAAAAAGCCATCACTGGAAGAGGACATGGACATGCATTGAGTCATTGTTCCTAGCAATGCGACTGTCATTCAGTACATGATGGTGGCAACATCGGCATCCTTGGGTGCGACCAATGCATTGCGATTATGAAAAAAGCCAAGTGCCTCACGATAGCCAAGTTGCTCTTGAAAAGCATCTTTTCGCTCAGCACACACCAAAAACGCATGGCAAATCTGTCCACGCATAGAGGTATTCCGCTTCCGATCTGGAGTGCACACTCCAGAAGCGTTTATAGAGCTCTTCCTGGTATACACAGAAGGCATGCAATGAGATTGAATGCTTAAAACAAATGTTTGTGTTGTATCTTGGCAAAATCCAAGGTAAGCTCAGTTCGGGTATTTTTGTACTACATCTAGGACTGTAACTCAGTGAATCAGCGTCCGGTGCAAGTAAAGGCAAATATGAAGTGATATCGAAGACGGTTTTGTTTGTTCACATAGGAGATTCCTATGGTCAGTTTTGCAGATAGTTCGATTATCTTGCACGCGACATTGCGATCGCCCTTGTGTGAGTCGATTAAATTGTCCTCGTCACTCTTTGTCACAGTAATAACCTCAGCATTGCTTCCATAGGCAATTATAGGCTTTGCGAAACGTCCGATCGCGCCGTTGTCATTTTTGACACCTTGCATTACTATTTAAGCCTACGGATGAGGGTACATCGAGAGTGTAATCCTATGAAGCGATGTGAACGAAACCAGCACAAAGGTACTGATATTTATTTTATCCACTGCTTTGTAACAAGCGAATAATGGAGCATTATATGAAGCCAGACAACCGGAGCATGTTAAAGAATGGTGCGCATATCGATTACAATACTACAATAACATGCCGACAGAAGACTATAATGTTCGAGATGGAGTGCATAATGCAATGTTTGCTTGGATTTTTGGTGATGATGTTGTAATAGAAGTATAGACGGTAGGATCCACTAACCAGTTATTTGATTCCAGGTATCTCTCAATACCTCAGAAGGAGTTAGAGCAACAACTCAAATCAATTTTGTTTACATTAATGAAAACAATAGACAGGATTATTTCGCGATCAGACTCGTTATTACTGTGGGTAATACACTTTTGATGGCAGCCTCGATATGATGCCAAACCAAATTAAGTCTGACATGAGATCAATTTCAGCACAGCGTGTATACGATTGGTGTTAACTCTTCAAGGTTGAATCGTGTTTGTCAATTGTACTTGGCAACAAGTCATTATCATGTCTGTTTTGATCAGCAAGGTATGCTCTTGCAGTATTACAGATGATTTGTTTTGCCTCATGTTCTAACGAATCCTGCATGGCCGTTCTGCGATGAACCTTCATGCTAAGGTGAAATGCTGGAACCTATTTTCATGCCAGTATTTATTAACAAGCAATCCGCGAGCCAACGGTGCCAGTTTTCAGTTGTTTTCCTAAACTCAAAAAATCCGCAACTGCCTTTTAGCACATAATATTTTGGCATAGGATAGTTTTTTATTTGTAATGATGAACAAAGCAAACAGCGTTCAAATCGAACTAGTGGTTGTCGAGTAATTAGCAGTCAAAGATGAGTATTCGCTTCCATTTTGGCATTGTTTTAGCTTGATGGTCATCGTTTTTATTTCTTTTGATTCATAATTCGTTTCATATATGTCATTTACCCTAACCATATTGAATAAAATGAGCTCTAATATTGTCAAGAGTGTTTGTCGTCCAAGTAATTTGGCGGCAATCTTCGAGTTATTGGTGCAATACTGTTGGTGTCTTAAGCCACTCTTCAGCACTTGAGTTCCATACTATGTGCTACAGAGTATATCATTGGACAAAAATGGTATTGTGGTATTTTTTATGTTCTGAACGACCTTGAGAATCGCAAAATCGATGACCATCTGACAGAAAATGCAAATTTTGTCGTACCAGTTCTCCTCTCTGGATGCTACGACTTGGATAATAATCACGGGAAACAAGTTTTCTTGGACGGATCTGTTTCGAACTGCCACACATTTTCGTAGAGCACGAATAGCGGATTTTTTGGATTTTGGCCAACCTAAGAATTAGGCTGTTTTTGGCTCCCTTGACTTGCGGATTGCTTGTTAATAAATTTTCATTTACAAAATAGGAATCAGAATATAGTATAGGTGCTAAATAAATTACATACAAATGCAATTTATTCTAAAATCTA
This sequence comes from Pilasporangium apinafurcum, assembly GCA_001600495.1. Classification (NCBI taxonomy): domain Eukaryota; phylum Oomycota; class Peronosporomycetes; order Pythiales; family Pythiaceae; genus Pilasporangium; species Pilasporangium apinafurcum. The sequence goes on from BCKE01000042.1 coordinate 19,940, forward strand.
TTTATTTTACGTACTATATTTTGGCAACTAAAAGTACGATCTTAAAATCGATGAACAGCTCCGTGTTTCAAATATGATCATCGCCATTCCAGATTTGATACTACCACACACTTAATAACACTGCCAAAGCTATCAAATGACGTGAACGCAACAAAAAGAATACGAGTCCGTAACTTTATTCGGGTGTGATGAAAGAATTATAGTCTGTAATAGCTTTCTTGATGTAAGTACACGTATATCATCAGTTATAGTTCTTCTCACCCATATACCGCCCACGAGTTCGTCATGTAAGCAATATAAGATTTCTATATGCTATGATTTTCCTCGGAGTGTTGCAGTTTGGACTAGCTTGGTAATGTGAAGAACGATCTACGTTTTGATTGTTTGGAAGAAACTCAAAGTAAACAAACAAAGAGCGTCCCTGAATTACCAAATGGTAGTTCATGTGATCTTTGTGGAATATTTAGCATATTAGTGAGGCGACGTTCTTAAACAAAATTTGTACTGTAGTTATCTCGAGGTGGTTTCGAACCTGATACAATCTCATTTGCAGCAGTAATCGATGATTTCGTCTGCGCCACCGCGTGCTTCTTCAACTCTCTATATCGTTTCCGCTGCGTGAGAATCGACATGTAGAGCGCCGCCACTGTCGTTAGTGTCGTCAGAGCTGCTGTACCAAAAGTCAAAGTAAATGGGGGACCGTAGGATTCTCCTGTGCTAGAATTGCTATCACTTGTCTCACTCATTGCATCAGTGCACCGAGGACCTTTCCAGGCAAATCCTTTTCACGAGCATCGGTTGTTATTACATATGCCCGTAAAAATCGCAACTTTACCGCTTTTGGCGATGGTACATTCGTCATCTGTCTTGCAATATGCCTTTTCAGAGACCTCGATCCACTCATTACCGCTATCTGTGTATTCGTCGACGTGGGCCTGGATCCATTGCTTTGTTGGGTGACTAGCAGGATCACAGCCGTATTGCATTGTGGAATTCGCCGATGTATCCTGATATACATGGATGTAGTCAATCTTCAAATACATTGGGAACGAAGCGCAAATGGCATTGACCTTTTCGTCAGTGCCGTCTCCACGACAGGGTTTTCACGGATTAGGCGGTTTCGCTTCCCATGAACTGGACACCGCGACGTTAAAGATCAAATACATGGGTTCCTCAATCATGATCTTCTTCGGATTGCTCTTGGCATTATCTTGTGGGATATCCTCGATACTACTCACTGGGATCTCGAAAAGCGTTTGACCATTAAGCATCTGCCGCACACAACCATTGCTGCCAGTGGCCCACTCGAGTTAGTATACTAAGTAATCGATGTAGGCACCAACGTGGAGTTCCCAGTTGGACGAGATAGCGTCCATTTGATAGGCAAATACTTTAGTACTAGCCGTTTGCGTGCCTTTGCCTTCGCAGCCAAGGGTTTTGTTCCCTGGACTGCAAAGAAAGAAACCTGTGCAAGAGTTCATCTTTGGGTAGCACGTACCGTTCGAATTGATTCCCATTGCTCTGTAGTTGATCCCTCGATCAAACCTAGGTCAGCGTGTGGATCGTACGAAGCTGAGCATAAACTAATGGAACAGACGTTCTCTTTGATTCCTGTGTCTATGCTAGCTTTAATAATGTTGTAGTCTTGCATTTCGTCGGACTCTTGTACGCAAAGGTTGTTCGAAGCGTATTTGAGTTCTTGATACTACGACAGGTAGCCACGAAGGGACTCGTAGTATTCTGTTGGGACATCGAGAGTATTGGCATCTTTGGTTGTGCACCTGTGCAAGTAGATACAATCGTAGGCTTCTGTATTTGCAGGAGGGACTGCACGGAAATCTGAAGGCATTCCTGGACCAAGTTGAATCGATGACGACACATCAGTACCACCCCCTTCCAAAATATCAATCTCTGGAGCTCCTCGTCCTTGATTCGGATTCAGACCATGACCAGGATTACTATCACAAGCACTGATGCGTTGATTCGACGACTCAAACACATCATCATCACACTCATTATATGAAAATGGCCATATACGATTTGTTGAGGCGCTAAAGATTGCTCTCCCAAGGTTTCCCATCATCCAAATACCTGGCCACGTTGGATAGTAATCGAGTGCTTCAGCACGTACACTGCTCTTGCCACTTGCAATATCTGGATTGCCTGATTCTTTGCTAACTGCACCAGGTAGTTGTGCTCGCACTTCGACCATCCCACCTTGGAAACAAAACTTGTTCCATGACTGCAACATCCCAGCGCGATAGTAAAACATCACATCTTCATATCCTGGTGTATCGAGATAATTGTTCCAGACGGTGAGATGTGTGATTTCATCGACGATTTTAATCTCGAAATAGCATGTGTCGTCATCATCACAAGTAGTTGTGGTCATATTCCATGAGTAAATCTCTAATGCAGCATTCACACCATCAGGTAACTCGATTGCAGTCCATATATGATCATCACCAGGTTTAAATGATCGATTAGGTGTGTTGAACTCGTCGCTCATGATCAAATTCCATGTATCTCCGCGTGAACTGATGTATGTTTGTCGATCATCTGGTGCTTCTAAGTCGACCTACGGTAAGATGGGATTATCGAAGTCAACCACATCGATATATCAAACTGAGTTTTTTGCTGATGAAAATGATCATCTACAAGCAGCTTTAACCGCGTTAACGGGATGTTTTAGCATAACTTTTTAACGACCATTAGTATCAGAGGGAAATATCCAGGATTCTGCGCCGATGGGTACTTCCTGGGTTCCATGCTAATACGCTGTAGCCATTGGCTCGATCTTTCCTCGTCAACAGGACGATCTTGTTTTACGAAGGCACGAGCACAAGCAACATTTCAGATGTTTCAACATCTGTTACATTTTACGAACTCGCTTTGTTTGCATACAAACCATCCGATTACATCACATAGAGAATTTGGTGCAATCTATTCGCACTTACACGCTAAATACAGTGGGTTTGCATGCTAATGCGATTAGTAGATGCAACGCGACTCATTATGTTCGTATGTAATTTACTAGTAGTATAACGCAGAGTGTGGGTATGAGAATGCGTCCAAGGAGTAGAGAGACACACATAATTCGTTAAAAATACTCGACAATTCCCATTGATGCTATTACTCTGCTGTGAGCATTCTTCCTTCCAATGCAAGATGGACTCGAATGGGAATTGGCTGTTCGTCCACTGCGGTAGTCGAACTGCTGATTTATGTTGAAGTGACTATGAGTCATAACCTGCAATAATATATCCCTCTCAAAATAGATGGAAGTTGAACCTCTTTGATCCGATGTTTCCTTTTACAAATGCTAATGGTAAACACTCCGAATTCACTTTTATCTTCTTGCAGGCAAAGCAAAATGGAAAGCCCGACGAGGTGAGTCTATGCATGTAGGAACATGCATATTAATGACTGGTTCCGTAGCTGTAAATGTGTTGCTCATATATAACTCTGCATTGCTATCTGAACGACATCCCGCATAGGTTCATCGCTGGTTCACAGTTTTACAATTACGCCGTGTTTGGCGGTATTCGACCAGGTGGTAGCGTGTCTCTCTTCTCCAAATCGTATGTCGGACTTGCTGTAGCTGCCTTCACTTCTGCGTTCGTGTACATCGGTGTACGGTCGGGGTTACTAGACATGGTGAGCGAGACAATGGCATTCACAGAACAGCAAACACAAGCAATGGATCGGTTGGCGGAAGTCCCAGCAGCGTTTGGATTCTTTGTTGGTCTAGTTGCAGATGCAATTCCTGTATGTGGCTACCACCGGAAGTCGTATATGGTCATTGGAATGGCTCTAAGCCTCCTCGCATTGTTATTTATTGGACTGGCTTCCTGGTTCGCACAGGACCTACGTGAGCAAGTACCAGAGGGTGTAGTATATCTCACAACGTTCCTCATGGGAACTGTAAGTGTCGGGTCGATGATCAATTTTGTCTCAGTGCACACCATGATCGTCATCCTTTCGCAGCGAGAATCACTGGAAACACGAGGAGTAATCCAAGCAAATTACCTGATCGTACGGGCTGCTGGACAATTAACAGCAAGAGTTATCGTTTTTGTGATCCAACAAGTACTCTCCGAGATATCGATCACACTGATGCTTGCCATGCTTGTCGGTATATCGATTTTTGCGATGGTGGTGGTATGCACACACTTATACGAGACTGAAGACATCACCAGACAGTCGATTCAACGTAAATGCGAAAGTTATTGGCGGTTGACGAAGCAGAAAGCGGTATGGCATATCTTGTGCTTCATCTCGTGTTTCGCGTTGTTTCTTAACTTCAAGTTTAATTACGCACAAGACGCACTTCGGGAATGGAATGGTGTAACCAGTAAGGCGGCAATACTGTTGGCGAATATCGAAAATGACGCAGTGATGATAGCTGCTCTCTGCATTTGGAGAATATGGCTGAAGAACAAACTTTGGAGACGGGTGTTCACGATTGCGCCCGTTATGATAATACTACCGCAAGTCATTATCTCTGTCATCTCGATACCTGATTTGGTGCGAAATGAAGTCGTCTACACTCTCATCACTGGGCTGAGCGGTGTCTCAACAGCACTCATTGCGCTAACTACCCTGGTTCCAGTCACCGAAGTTGTTCGTGAAGGGTCAGAAGGCGGGCTTGTCGGACTCGCGATTTCATTTTACGCGCTCTTCAAAGTATTCGCGAGTACAGTTATGAGTGCAATGGAAGCCACTACCCTTAATTCTGCTGAAGACGATTCAAAGGACTCGGTGCGAACCCGACGGATCGTAGCAATCCTTCAACTTGTTACGGTTATCGTAAACGCCCTCAGTCTTGCTGGAGTGCCCTTCCTCCCGGTGCAAAAACTTGACGCCCAGCAGCTACGAAGCTTTGGTGGATACACAAAAAATGCTGGTGCCGTGATAGCTATCATATTTCTCGCGTTTGTTGGTTATTGTGTTGCCTACAATTGCATCTTGCTCATCCCCAGCACTGCCTGTCTGACCCTAGCTGGTGGTGAAGGTTGTCGCAACTTGAATGAACAATAAGAACTCGATATCTCGTCTTAACAATACGGAAGCATAACCCCGTGAGGTTGATGGCTGGGTTTTGTTACAGAAGTGGATAGTGTAGGCATTCGTTATCTTCCAGGATCGTCCACAACCTCTCCAAAAAAGGCAGCCATTTGTGTTATGGGAGGTTTTCTATGCTTTATCAGAGGTTTCTATTTTTCGAAGCAACATGTCACATGTGACGGGTTCAAAACCTCATTGACCCCCAAGCATCAAATATTCCTATGGGTAAGAGTCCGATCTCTTCCTCGTGTTCTAATTAAAACCTCTTATATTTAATTTTTATTTTAATTTGATAATATTCCCACCATAATCGCAATGGCAGCTATCGTCTGGATAGTCCAACCATTCTGTGCTTAGGGTTTGTTTATTACCCACGACAGGTGTGTCGACTTACTCACCCGCCGCATGCGTGTTCGTCTTTCTTACTTTCGCATCCACAACCGTCATTTATCCCCATAGCCATGCCACCGGTGGCCACTGAGCCCGACGCGGAACAGATGCCGCTCCCGCATCGAGCAATCCATCCAAGCACCAAGTATGAATCTTCACCGTCCATCCCGCAAAAAATCGCGGGCGGAATCGCACTGTTAGCGCTGGTAGCATTGGCGTTTTTGAACTTAGCATTTTTAGTTGTGCCCATCAAGTGTGTGCTCCAGCCACTATGTGGTCGTACGTTTGGTCGCACGATTCTGCGAACAGCCGAGGGTGGATACTTCGCACTTGTCAGTGGACTGCTAGAGTTTGGCGCTGGTGTGAAGATAGTGATCACCACTGATATGGAAGATGCGAGTGAAATGATGGATGGAACGAGCGTCTTTCAGCCACAGGAACAAGTATTGCTGCTCTCAAACCATCGCACAGAAATTGACTGGGTCTTCTTCTGGTATGTACTATATTAACGGCTCTCTCTATGTGTGCGATTAAGCATTTGTGGTTAACCATTATCTATGGGTTAGGAATTTGACATTGCGCTTCCAGTGCCATGATCGCATTCGTGTGATGATGAAGTCCATCATCCGCTATGCGCCTGGTGTTGGATGGGCGTTGCTGCTGTTGGATCATCCTTTCATTAATCGCAACTGGGCAACTGATGAAGAAAGACTCACGCACTTGTTTGACAAGTATCAACAGCGATTCAAGAACGCGCCACCATGGGTGGCCATGTTCCCAGAGGGTACGGCGCTTTGTGATCCAACACTTGAGCGCAGCCACATGTTCGCCGAGAAACAACAGGAGCCCAAGTGGAATTACGTGCTGTCACCACGAGTGCGTGGTTTTGAATTGTGTGTCCAAGAACTGCAGCCAGACTGGATCGTCGATCTCACAATTGGATACCCTGAGCTTACACAGGGAATCCGACCGTCACCGGTAATTAGAGTTGATTATAAACTATTGTGTTTGGTGATGCAAACTGATCGATTCACATGTATCTGTTATAGATGCGCTTTCTTCGTGGGCAATACCCTCAGCAAGTGCACATCCATATGACACGTCACCACAAGACGAGCTTCGCAGCGTATGAGGGCAAAATGGACCAATGGTACGTCCTCTATTGGTTGTCCTATTGCACGATGTTGGATGCTGATACTCGGATATGTGTTTTGGATTCATAGGCTGAAGAAGCGCTTTGCTGCGAAAGAAGCGTTGCTGGAAGGTTTCTACAAGCACGAGTGTTTCCTCGGGAAACCTGTCATTTGTGAAGGTGTGAGTATTGCTGCTATTGTGCTGAAAGGGTGCCTTTACAATCTGCTTGTCTTGGTTGTATCCTGTGGCGCTCTGTTTTTGTTCCCATGGACCACGTGGCTGTGGTTTGCGTGCTGCATGGCGTTGTCCGTGCATCGTGTCTCCAGTTTTGGCAATTAGGTCATTTGATTTAGCTAGGATTCGATAGGAGCAACTAGGTAGCACTAGATAGGTAAAGAGCTTTTTTTGTATTCATCGTTTTAGGTTTTGATTGGTAGGATACATGATTAGCTGCGGGCAGAATCGGAGGGCTGTCCATTTTGTTCTCAATCATCTTTTGCTTTTTTACGGTCGCGTCACACGCCGCCATTGTTCCGAGTTTTTCTCTGGTGGAGTTTGTTTTCCACCACATCGCAGACCTAACTCTGCGCACCGCCGTTGAATCTGAGTGGGTGATTTGTCGCGCATGCGCTGAGCAATCATCTCCGCCGTGTCGCCTTGCTGTGAACGAAGTAGACTCTCTTCATCATAACTGAACGAAACTTCAAATGTACCAGGTGGCTGCCCACGCCGCGCGGCGGCTCGACGGTAGGCAGAGGATGTGTCGGGAAGTCCATATGCATCTTGGTGAGCTGCAGCACTAGCGAGAAGTAGAAGAATAACGGATTGAAGCTGCATGATATGGATCTTGTAGTTAGCAGCAGGGAGTTATCTATGGCGACTGTTCATATGGCAGCTTGGTGAGATCCAACGTAGAAACGCTGGTTCCAATCAGCCATAACCGATGACTCACTATGTAAGTGGCTACCTGGCATTTGATTTGTTTGTTCGGCTCTATTTACACGATTGCGAAGCTCGGTAGGAGCTGCATATCAAGAGAGCATGGCTGCCAATTGTATCATGGCGATCGACTGAACACTTGTGACGATCCCACAGAAATCCAGACACTCTTTTGTGAGTACGAGAAATGATTCGAAAGTGATTTTAAAAAACTTATAGAACAGAATAAAACCGTCCCTTCTGCTTTTTGAAGATTTACATAATATATCCAATAAATAATTGAATTCATCTATTAAATAGAATAAACCTACTTAATATGATATTTAATTTAATCCTCGTTGGTAGGATATCCTGTTTTTGGTCTCCAAGGTCGAATGGGATCAACCCATATGCGAATAAAGTGCAAAGTGATACGCATCATGACCTTCAACGTTTCTGCTTGAGTTTGTATGCTCCTCTCAATGTATTAACTCTCATAGTATCAGGTAGGTCCACTGTGAACCTAATATCCGGTGCATAGAGTGTGAGGAGCTCTCCAACATTGACTAGTTACGCGAGTACCCACTCGTTGTCACATTGAAACAAGACTTTCGCAGCATCATTTACAGACTTGCGCCAAACTGGAACCACACAGAAACCATTCGCTCTGTAATAGCAGACACCTGCTTTGATCCAGACGATCACACTTTTTGCTGACTTCAAGATATGGAGTCCAGTCGGGTTGCCTATGCTGCTGACCTGCTCGTCAAAGGCGATGAGGCTTCCAGTTTAGAGACCGGGCATGCACCAAGCAATGCAGCAGAAGCCTCCAGAGCGCGGCGCAGTCTTTATATATCCGAAATGTTCTCCAGTGACGAGCTGCTACTGGACGACCCAATACCACATCAACACGCAGACCGGTTTGTTGCGGGCAAATCCTTTTTCAACTATGCTGGTTTCGGCTCATTACGTGACGGATTGGAGCCGATCGTGTTGTTCAGCAGATCGTATAGTGGTCTAGCAGTGAATGCTGCTGCGGCGGGATTTTGCTTGACATTCCTCCGCTATGGCTTCCGGCCGCTGCTCACGGCATATCTGAGTATGCATCATCCAGCACAGTTCCGATCTGCCAAGTACCTGCTCGACTGGCCAGGCTCATTCTCCGTGTTTATCGGACTGGTATCAGATCGCTATCCGCTTTGGGGATTTCGACGGAAATCCTATATGGTGCTCGGGTGGTTTCTCAGCTTGGTCATGTTTATCGGTATTGTCTTGCTGGATTTCTTTGGTGAGACGGTGATCAATTGGCATCCAGATGACACATCTTCTTCGTCAAGCGGCAATTGGTCTGCTTCAACGGATTCTCAAACCCATCCGTGGGGGTTGGGGGCAATGTACGTGTTCTTCACATTCATGGCGTGCTGTGCGCTGCAAATCACGTGGGTTGTATCACTCGCGCTGCTCATCGGCCTGGCGCAACGCGAGCATCTATATACACGTGGCCACTTGGTGGCACTCTATTTCATTATTTATTACAGTATTGCGACGATCGTACAGGCAGTGATCACGCAGCTGCTCTTGCCCACAGCCGACGGCGGCATGGCATCCACGATTACCATCACTCAAGCAGGATTGCTCCTGGTTGCTGGAACTATTCTGCCGCTGCCATTTCTCTACTATAATTTGGACGAAGAACGGGTTATACCAGACGTAAATCACTTCCACAATATCGGCTACCACATGAAGCAGCTCTGGCAGTTCGGCCAGCAGAAAGTTGTCCATCGTGTCATCTTCTACTTGGGTGGTGTCATTTTCGTCACAGGTATTTACAACCAAAACGTCCGGGATGCGCTCACGACGTGGGTTGGGATCACAGACACCAAGACACTGACAGTAGAGTTAGTCAAGAGCTCCATGACATTAATCGCGATGGTCCAATGGAAACTGATGTGTGTCAATGCGAACTGGAAAGTCATGGCGGTCATTGCGGCGCTGCTATACGTAGGCTGCTTCGTCGTCCAAAGTATTCCGATCGCATACGATTGGTGTCGAGCAGAGTGGTTTTACATGCTACTGGCAGGGCTGATCGAGATCTCGAAAGGATGGCTCAAACTGTATGTTGTAGTGACGCCAACAGAAATGGCACTTATTGGCCACGAGGGCGCTAATATTGGTCTGGTGCTCTCCTTTCAAGTGCTTTGGACCGTCGCAGCGCATACGGTGTCGCTAGCGATGAGTGAAGTGATTGGGACGAACGTTACGATGGATCAAGTCATTGCAGATTCCGTGCAGACTCGCCACAGTGTCCTTGTGGCGGCGATGACCTACTATGCCTTCAATCTGACCAGTCTATTGATCATTTTTTGGCTACCGGCGTCAAAACTGGAGGCACAGCTGATGCGCACCTACGGCGGATACAATAAACTTGCCGGTTACGCCGTCGCGATCTTGTTTTTCTTGTTGACGCTGTACAATTTGGCAGCGAACGTCGTCAAGATGCTCGAATAGATTAGTCGATGATGATAGAGAATAAAATAGAGAATGGTATGATCTTCTTGCTATTGTCGTTGCCGCAGATACCTTAAAACACTGCCGACCTATCACAGACAATCTGTGTCCCGTACAGTGTCGAGCGGTTGCCCAAGATTTGGCTCACTCAGTCACCAAAGTATATAACTAAAAAGAGTTTTCGATGGCAATTGTGTCATTTCGGATTGTTAAACAGCCAACTAAATTGCAGTAGATGCAGTAACGAAGTTGTGACCAGAGACTTTGACCTTTTTCGCTCTCTGTCATGCACCAGTAGTGGATATTTCTCCAAGTTCCATGTGAATGATTGTCGAAATGGTCACGTGCACGGTCGGTTTGTCACCAGCAAGTTTTTTTCTATTACGCAGGGTTCGACAATCTTCGTGAGGACCTGGAGCCAATTGTGTTGTTCAACCAACTGCATATTGGACTAGCAGTGCAAGCAGTGTTTGTGGTCTTTTGTGTGACGTTTCTTCGCAGTTGCTTCTGCCCGTTGCTATTGATTAATACAGTGCAACAGAGTTTTTCTCAAATGACCCGGTGCGTTCTATTGGAGACAGTTTATGCTGTGATGGCATCGACCGAAATTGCGATAGTCAGTCATGAGAATACTGCTATAGGTACTGTGTTATCATACCAGATCGTTTGGATCATAGCCGCGCATACTTTATTATTGGAGTTGAGTTTAGTGATCTATACAAATATGGCCATGAAAGACGTACAAAAAGATTCGTTTTCCACGCGCAATAGGGTCGTCGCCGCGGCAATGGTCTACATTATCATTAATCTATATAGTGTTCTCACTGTTCTGTTGCTGTCATCGTCAAAATTGGATGCACAACTCATGTGCTCCTACAGCGGATTCAACAGATCAGCAGGGTGGGCTATCGTCCTCGCCACCTTTATCCTACTCGTGGTGTATGATCTGGTCGCAAAACTGGTTAAAGTCTTTTGGTGTTAATGCGTCCATAATATATATTCGTTTCATTGTGAAGTACTTACTGTATAATAGTACTATCAAATCTTGTTGAAGTTGTGCTCGTTCGTCTTCTTGCCTTTTTTTTGGCGCTCCTTGCGAATCAAAATGTGTTGCGTCTCATCACTCAGGACTTCAGCGACGATTTTCTGACGCGCACGCTGAAGTCGTTCCGCAGCTTCCTGCTCTCGACGGAGTTCATCTTCTTTCTTCGATTGAATCTCTTTTGTTGCGGCGAGCGCTCGCCGTTCCATGTCTTCACGCAATGCCTCGGCGTGAAGTTTCCGCCACTGCCGTTGCACATCCTCTAACCGTGCTCGTTCTTCTTCTGCATGCCGTGCATTTGCTCGTTGTTTTCCGAGGGCAGAGGCTCGAGCAGCTTCGCGCTTCCCATGTTCTTCGCGAATACGTAGTGTGTACATTAGTTGACGCTGTCGTAGCTCTTCGCGGTTGATTGTGGATTTTTCGAATGTCTTTTTATTGGGATGATGTTTTATTGTTTGAACCGGAGTTAGAACTTGCTGATAACCAACGGACAAGTCATCCAAGTGTTCTACAGGTGCAACTATCGCTTCCTCTTGCATATCAGTTGTTTCAACATCTTCAAGAATGTCGACAGTATCAGAAATTTTATCACTTTCATACTCTTCTAGATCCTGAGGTGGTGATGATACAGGAACAAGCTGATGCCAATAGCGTACAATCGAGTTCATCAAAAATATTTGCCAAAACGTGGCGCCAATGCGTCTGCGCATGAATTTCTTGCGATAAAATGCATTTAACAGACTGTTTTCAGAGTCGTCGACGCCCATGGCCATCCGCCATTGCGTCTCAATCATCATATTGTGGTTCACGCGCGATAGCAATTCCTTGTGAGAGAGTTCATGTTTCTCTCTAATTCCACGTAGACCACGCAGGATCTTTCGACAAAGAATGCATAGCTTTCTTCGCCTCTCTATCCGTCGTTGTCGAATTATTCGATACGCACGTTGGATACGAATGGCCGCTTTGAGTGCGATCGTCTGGCGAATGATACGCCGACCAAGATGACCACGGAAGACGCGCTGAATCTGGCTCGCGCTGTGATCAAAGAAATTTGCGTAAACACCTGTGATCTGTTGTTGCTCCAATTGCAGTCGCTCGATCATAGTGGACATTTCGTGTTGCTCCTTCTCAAAGAGTTGTTCGGCCTGGTTCATTCGATCCAAACAGGACCAAATCTGAGTCTGCACAACATCCAGATCAATTTGATATTAGTATATGAACGAGCAACACTTAGATCGCAAAAATAAGAGACCTTAGTGGCACGTAATCTCTCCAGTGATCTCTCCAATGCGGTCATCGGCGTGATGTCTTGTGGTTCACATCGCCCCCCTCGCTTGTTGAAGTTGGAATTAAGAGGTGATACATTGCTGCTTTTAAAGTAGGGCAATCGTGTGGTCGGACGTGGAGAGCGATAGGACGATATGGACCTGAAAGAAGAAGGTAGTGAAGCCGCATGAGCATCAGCAGATGAAGAGAGTGGTAACCGTGGAAGCCCCACTGCCGCCGGTGGTGCATTTGGTTCCTTCATGTTGCCGTTTCTGTTCGAGTTTTTGCTGTTTGATCATCATTCTGAACAGGAACGAGACTACCTGTTATAATGAATATAATTAAACTGATAAACGACGTAATATTCATTATCAAAGGTATTCCAGCTCATCCTCGCAAATTAACCTTTATTCTCCCATTTCTCCCACCGGTGGGATATACTTTGACGTGTTTTTTCTCCCTATTGATAGAAACTTGTTTTCAATTCTCCACAATGAGATGTTTCCTCTACTATCCTTCTTTTCAAGAACGGATTCGAAGCGATGACAGTGCATGCCCGAGGAGATTGACATTGATTCCGGTCTCAAGGACAGCAAGCCAAGACTGTCCAGATTGGTAGAAATGGCACGTAAAAAGCAGATCTCGAGGATTGCGGTTACCGTTCAAAACTGATTTGAGTATGGACTCCTCGCACAAATGTGTAAAAAGCATAGTATCCAAGTCATTGTTCACGCTGATCAAACGATGCAAGATAGATAAACCAAGTCCAAACAGCATCTTGAAAGTGAAGTTGTATCCAACCAAGGAACAGAAGCAACTTCTCAACAAGATGTTTGATATCAGAAAGTCTTGGAGTGTCCTCACTGAGAGAGATGTCAACGCTGCTAGAACACATCTTTTTCAAGAATGAACATCTCCAGTAGCGTCCCGTGAAAGAGAAAGACAAAGACATGACGGTATCTCCTGACAAYTGCGCTCCCGATACTGTCGTTGCGATCGACCCTGGTATGCGGTCGCTCTACACTGCCATTCGTGTGCGAGAAGTTGATGTGGAAGAGAAGAAAGCGAAATGCAACGGAAGGAAATCCAAGTAGAATCAGGTGAAAGAGTCGAAGCAGAAAMGGCGAAAGMAGCGGAAGRARAAAAGGAAGAGGAGACACAAGCACGGTGTTCGACMCAAGCGAGCCAGTAAGCAGCAGTACGACATTCAACAGATATCTAYRYGAGAGTAYAGRCATYTCACCGRGATGAACAAGTGTAYGTTCTGGCACGAGAACTTGAAGCAGCGAGAACATGAGTACRGAAGGATTATCCGGGAGATTCCTTCGTTCAAGAAAGCGTCGTATGACCAGTATATGACAAACGTCAAGTATGTGTGAAGACATCTCGATTTCTTGGTGAGCTTTTGTGCATCGCATCCATTTTGTAAATGGCGTTTCTTTCAGTCGAGATTTAGTCGGAAGACGTTGGCACATCTGGCAAAGCGATTGGTACCCACACCAAGTCCTCAGGTTTGCATTGACCTTGGTGACTGAAGTCAACAGGACTTCGTCAAGGATCATGCTCATGAATCCATGAAGCGGTTTACATGTGAGCTGGCAAAGCGCGCGACCGTGCTGCAGATCGACGAGTACTGCGCGAGTCAGCGATGTTCTGAATGCTATCAGCAGCTTGAGGAGACGCCATTCCGATAAAAAAGCTGATGGGAGCGCAAACGTCAAGTTTTCCCGCCAGGTTTTCCACTGTAACAACAACGAGTGCAGAATCACGTGGGAGCGAGATGTGAATGCGTCGAAGAACATGCTTACACTCGCTATATGTSTCCTACATGGACTTCCAAGACCACCAGAGTTACGACGAGGAGAAAAGAATGTAGGAAAAGTATCCGTGGACAGTGGGGGAGTCAGTCGACTTTTCAAACCTGCCCATACAGTTAGGCCGTATTCTGGTAATCGCCAGTAGAGGAATCAGTTGTCAATTGGACCGGCTCTTGCAATAAATCTATGCGCGATTAGGTTATTGATAAGTTTTCGAGGGTCTGCCAAGTAAAATTGACCAGATGGCCGCTCCTTTGGCGAGGATCCCTAACCACTCCATTATTTTGTGCCACTAAGCAGGACTAATTTGTACTTTCCTTGCACTAATTATGTTTTCAATCTGACGACAAGTGGATAACCGAGCATCCGTCGAACAGTGTGACGTAGATACTGAGTTTTGGTCTGGTTGAGTGTGGCATCGCCGTTAGGGTAGGCAGGAGGAAAACGAATTCGAAGTCTGTTGGTGTGTAGTCAGTTGCGAACCTGCCCCACTCAGTCCAAGAAAACGCGCAGGCACACACAACTCCCCGAGAAACAAAAGAAACGGTAAGCATGGGCTTTTAATCCTGCGGACTTAAACCTATCGGCATTACTCCATCCACGCGGATCATAACTATGTGCTCACATATATTTTCGGTGATATGTTTCTAGGCGCATTCTATCTGTGGCTCTTGTTATATTCTCTCCAGTATATGAAATACACAATGCGGACGTTATTAACGTCAGCCACACTGCTCTTCGTTGCGTCTACATGGTGGATCCACACAGTAGCCGCAGGTGAAACCACACATCCAACGAAATCCAACATCAGCATCTGGGTGGATCCGGAAACACCTGCGGATCGGCAAATGTACACAAATTCGCGCGGCAGGTCATGGAATTTGGTCATGAGTGACGAGTTTAACATGCCGAACCGGTCATTCCGGCCAGGTGACGACCATTTATGGACTTCGTTAGAGAAACCGGACGGTGTGAATGGCGCGCTTCAGATTTACTCACACAATATGACGTCCACTGCCTGTGATGACGATGACACGTGCTACTTCTTCATTAAAACTATTGAAGACGTGCAGACCATTCGCGTCTATAATTCGTTTACTCATCCACCATCGTTCATGAGTGCTGATTTCTTCTATCGAGCGGCCATGGTACAGTCCTGGAACAAGTTTTGCTTCCAAGGTGGAATGATAGAAGTGCGCGCGCAATTACCTGGTGCAGTTTCTCCCGAATCAGGTAACCCGGATCTTGCGTTAGGGAAAACGGGTAAAGTCGAGTCGGGTGCTTTTTACCCAACGTGGCCTGGTATCTGGATGATGGGGAACCTCGGTCGCGCGATTTTCAGTGCGTCGACGAATCGCATGTGGCCATTCTCATACAACAAATGCGAGCCAGACGTCTTTAACCCGGATTTCCAGCGTATTAGTGCCTGTAACAGCAATCCCGGATACGGTTTGAACGCGAATCAGGGCCGCGGCGCACCTGAAATCGATATCCTCGAAGGTGGTGGACTTGCGATCTCCTCATCTCTGCAAATCGCGCCGGGGATGCCGATGAACTTCCGACTCTTTCCCGCTGACAAAAAGATCGATTCGGCAAATATTTACTGTATCTACGACGCTACAAACGGCTGTAAGACCGAAGGCGCCAACAATCTCGACGTTCCCACAGAGTACTACATGTCGAAACGTGGCCACAAGTCCTGGTATCAAGGACTCCGATACGGAGCCAACAATTTCTGTGCGGGTGATGCAGCGCAGATGCAAAGCTACGATACGATTGCGGCGTCGTTGAAAAAGGGTATCACGGATAACAAATGCACAATCAAGACTTGTCCAGCCTCGGGCGATGTAAATGCGGATCTGGACTTGATCGACGGCAAAGGGTCGGAACATTGGGGGATTAATACGAATGGTACGTGCTTCCCAGTGATCAACACGTATATGGGTGCGTACTTGTGTGACCCGGACAACCAAAACGAGCTTTGTGTGAGCCCCCGGAATGACTCAACGCCGCCGTCCAACACCATGAAGCCGTTCAACTACCAGATGGACGCCATTTCGTCCAATTGGCCTGTTCAGTTGGGTGCATACACCGACTACTTGGTCTACCAGCTCGAGTGGGTCACGGGTGAGAATGGCTATGTGCGATGGATGCTTGACGGCTTTCCAATCTTTGAAGTTACGACCGATGCATTCTCGAACGTCCCACAGGATACCACGAAGTCCAATCCGGTCAAGGTGATGCTCGAGGAGCCCATGTACATGATCTTTAACGTCGCGCTTTCACGATCATGGGGTGCGACACCTCCGAATATAGGTTCTGCATGTCGTGGCGATGGCACAAACGATCAAACAAATCGCATTTGCGATTCCTTCCCGATGTACCTTAAGATTGACTACATCCGGCTCTACCAGGACCTTGGTGATGACCTCGACAAGGATAATTTGATGCAAGTTGGCTGTGATCCAGATACACACCCTACAAGGGGGTGGATCGAAGGTCATTTGGATGAGTTCCAGGATGACGATAATCCGATGGTGACCGTGGCTGGGAAGGCGTTCTGTACCACTGATGACGACTGTACCGTTGGAGGTACGACTGTCGGGAAGCTCGTGACAGGAAGATGTGAGAACAACCGATGCGAATGCACGTACCCGACAGCATGGGGCGGCCCACGCTGTACGACGTCATTTGCGGAATCAACTTCGTCGAAGACGGCAACCCGCGTCTATGGGCCGCCGATGGAGGTTGCTATGGGCGTTTCAGCCGTGACTATCGTGTTGACGTTCCTGGCGGTGTGGGCGTCGGTGAGAGCAATGGCGCAACAAGCCCAGCAGGTACTGAAGGCGACGCAAGAGAAAACAGCCGCAGCAGCTACTGTACGCGGGTCTACAGACTTTAATGAAACCTCGAAGGTCCAACTCAAGGACAATTACAGCCAGAATTTTGTATAAACTGGTGAGTTCTGTGTGCACTAGTTGTGTTATCGGCCTCATTTGTTTATAGAGAGAGTTTGAACATAATAGTATGATGAGAGCCAGGGTTGGTATGTGCATCATTGCACATTTTGGTCTAATCAGTGAATGGAGATATGTATATAGCGTTGTTTGCTCATGTATGAGATAATTTGTATTTTCATTAGTAGTTGTACTTGGATTACTCACTGGTCGCCAACTCATTTTTAGCCCGAGAACAGGACGATGCGACGGCGTAAGAAATGCAGGCGTTGAAATCGTTTGTGCAGGAAGCTGTGTGCGCGTTGGAAAATTCACAGTTGGAGGCTTTGGCTGGAACTCTACGCATCGATCTCCGTTCGTGTGAAGATCGTGAAGACATTGAACGCATTCTCGCTGGACTAATATGTCTTGATAAAGATACGTCCTTAGGTATGCAAGTGAGTTTCAACTTCCAAGTGGCATATCCATTGACTAGTTTCCCTTTGCACTTGCTTAGGTGTCTTCCTCTCATGGTTACACAGCAATCAACAGAATGCAGCCATCACGCAAAAAAAACCGTTCCACAAT
This sequence comes from Pilasporangium apinafurcum, assembly GCA_001600495.1. Classification (NCBI taxonomy): domain Eukaryota; phylum Oomycota; class Peronosporomycetes; order Pythiales; family Pythiaceae; genus Pilasporangium; species Pilasporangium apinafurcum. The sequence continues at coordinate 37,606 of BCKE01000042.1, forward strand.
ACGTTTTTGCCATTGATCTCGCCTTGTCATCGTTCTCACAAACACAAAAACCAAGAGAAGCCCTCGCCTGAAGACCAAGTGAAGGAACATCATTTAAATGAGGAAATCACACAACGACTGGATGAGTTGACGGTGCTGGAACAAGATTTCAAAAATGCGGAGCGACTTGTGCATACAGGAACTCCCTCGTTCGAGAAGATGAAGCAGTTTTTGGTGAAATTGACTATTTTGCGCGCAAAAGAAGAGGAAACACGGCGGTTTTTCATCAAGCAAAGCCAGCTGCTGCGTGATCAGCACACAAGCATGAAGCAGGAAACGCTGCACACGCGTGAGCAATTGGCATTCTTTGTGGATGGATTTACCAACTTACGTCATCGGCACGATGTCTTGCTGGAGAAGTCGACACAGATGAAAGCGGAAAATGAGGTTTGCCAAGAGCTTTTCCTCTCGATGAGTGCGAACGAAAGTCACTTTGCAGCGGTCATGAAGCAGACATTGGATAACCAAGTGCAGTGTAATAAACGACTGCAACAACAGCTCGATCAAGCGGAAGAAGAGATCCGACAGTTGAAGCAGAAACAACAGGAGCTGGAAGTACAGATCAGTCACTTAAAGCAAGAGCGTGGCGATGCGTGGAAAGATGCGCATTTGGCCAAACGTCAGATGCGGAGATGCAAACAACAACTGAGTGCCTTAAAACGTGAATGTGGCGACGCTGGAATGTTTCAGCAGGAGGCACAGAAACTGCGACAGTCTTTTGCGACTTTGTTTGGGTTTCTAAGGGACTCGGTGTTACGTGATACTAAGTCGGCTAAGCAAGTGCTAAGTAAAGAGATCACGCGATTGATCCATCAAGTCGTCCATCTTTCAACAGCAACCTCGACTAAATCGTCTCCTGTCTCGTTATCGCAGACTGAAACGACCCCATTTATTACTGCAGATACTCCTGAATCCTCTTATTCTTCGTCACCCAGAGTGATCCAACGTGAAGTTGAAGCGAAAAAGGATTTGGATGAAGTGATGAGGGGGATCATATTATTGGGAGGCAGGGAGAGTGATGATGAAGCGTGCGCCCAGTTGATGAGTAAAACTCTTCGATATCTACCAGTTGATGTCAAAGAAACTCTGGAGAACTTGAAGGCAGAGCAGCATCAAGTGATTAACGGTCAGACATCACCTGATTCAGTCAATACGCTTGAAGCTGTCCCAGATGCTAGTTTGGATGTTTCGGTGCCTTCAACTCTCCCAGTCGAAATTGAATCTTACGCGACTCAATTTCAGCAGCACGTTCGTGAACTCATGACCTCTCGTGGTGCGTGTGGATTTGTGCTTTACAATTGGGCATTTTCATCCCATCATATCAATGTACTGATTCGTGTGGGGCTTTCGATCGACAGCATCATCGACCTGACCCTTCCTCCACCTCCACCAGTAGCAGGTGCATCCACCACACCATTGAAGACACCCATTACATCATCGTCAAAGCCCACAACAGCAGCCAAAGCAGTACTTTCGGCGAGTTCCTATAGCACTTCCAAGCCAACGACACCAAACAGCTCCAAAACAGTGACTCCCAGTAGCTTAAACTCTCCCGTCAAGGCTGTTGGCAGTGGTGCTGTTCCCACTAGTCCATCCCGTTCCAGTTCACGGCAACCTCCAAAGACGCCAACAGATTCGAAGAGACAATCTACCCCAGTAGCACCCACAAAATCCATTCAGAAATCGAACCGACCTCCTTCTTCTACCCCATTGACATCAACTCCATCGGCAACGAATTCACCACAGAAATCCAGTCAGCCTGCGCCAACCAAAGTGGTAGATAGAAAGGTAGCTTTCCCCGGCATGTTACACCTATTTCAGCGCGTCCCGCCTACGCCATTCATAGAAGAACGTGTGGCAGCGATTTTACAGGTACTGGAAATCCAAAAGCAAAAGAAATTAGCTCCGTTCGTGCAGTGGGACGAAGCCACGCAGCGTACAAATGAGTCGTTGAGTATGATGGCCGAAGAGATTTTGATGATGCTTTGGGTGGAGCAGGAAAATCGCAAGCCAAAGCCACCGCAAGAAAGTAGCAATAGTAGCAGCTCCACAACCACCACAAGTGCTAGCAACGTCAAAAAAGCTACTGATCCAGGGAGAGGTGCCAGTCCAACGCGGGCCACGCCAAGCAGCCCAAGTCACCGCACATCTAAGTCCCCTCCAAAGTTATCCCCAATGAAAGGAACAACAACGGGGGCGACACAAGCCACCCGTCGAACGTCTGTTATGAATCCGGTAGCCCGCGGAAATGCAGTAGTATCCCCAACACGCTCAACAGCATCTTCAGTGTCGCCTAAGCGCCCAATAACGGCATCTTCATCTGGAAAAAGTCCAACAAGACGAGAGAGCAAAGTCGTGGCTGCAGTACGACCCAACCGCCGAACGACTTTGATTGCACAGGTTAAGGGTGCTCCCACATCTCCAGAACGAGCAACAGCTCCATCACGAGACAAAAGTCTATAGAATCGAATGAGCGATGCGTGAGGATCTCCATCCAAGGAGAAAAAAATAGATAATATAATTACGCGATTTTTTTGGCATTGATTATGAGAACCATCATTCCTTTCTTTTGGATAATTTCTGAACCAGAGAAAGCGTAACGACATATACACATGGAGAACATCGACGTCAAACCGACAGCAATTACGGACGAGATAGAAGAGAAGAAGTCATCCACAAACGCAAGAAGGATGGAAGAGATCTCTATTAACACCCCCAGTCGCGTTATCCCACCCCCAGCGGTTCCTACCATCGTCCAATTGCCATCCAAACCATCACAATCAGCGACCATTAGCACACCAGCTACAAACGAAATGGAGACGATTGATCCAGAAGTGTTTAGTGAGTTGCCTGTGGAGATTCAACACGAGATTATACGTGAACGCGCAGCATCAGCGACCGCATCAGACAGATATGACAGCAGACGCAGCAACAGCAGTACGGACGGAAGTGATTTGCGACCGACCTCGTCACATTCATCACGCGAGTCGTCGATGCATTTTGAGAGTGGAGAAGGCGATACACTGCGTCCGCAGACAATAGTAGCAGCTGTTCGACCACATTCCCCGCCGACAAAGACTGGATGGACCTGCCACGTGTGCACGTTTGTGAACCATCCTGATATGCCTGAGTGTGAGATCTGTGAGACGCCCTACTTAATGGAGGAAGAAGTGTATTTTTTGGATCATGCAGATAGAGTGCGTCCAGCGTCAGCTACCAATCGAAGCCGGGCGAGTAGTAGTAGCAGTAATACTGGGAGTAGCAGCGGTGACTTGTACTCGAAATGGAGCCTCAAGACGTCAGCCATGTCCCGGTCCTTTAAAAACATTCACTTCCCAGCGACACCTATCACGACCAGCCTCACCAACAAAGAGAACCCTACAGCAGAAGATTTGTTGCTCGCAGCGACTACGAAGCTGCAGAAACTGCAAACGACAGCATCGCAGAGTTTGTCACAGGCTAAGGAGACAATACTTGCCAAAGCGCAGAGCTCCAGGAGCCGACGAACGAATTCATTGGATATAGATGCAGCAATGCCGTCGCCTCAGGCTGCACTGGAACTATCTGTATTGCAAAAGGACCTCAACGCCAAGTGTGAAACCGGTGATCTGCTCTTTGAGAATTTATTAAAGAGATTATGGAACGCGATCTACATGGATGCTCCTACCGTAGTAACATCAGCGTATGGTGTGAAATTTGAGCTCGAAAAGCGACCGTTTGAGCGGATCTCGGACGGCTGGATCGACATGGGGTTTCAGGGCACGAACCCTGGCACCGATTTTCGTGGTGGTGGCCTGCTGGCGCTGAAGTGTTTGGTCTATGCATTTGAAGCCTATCCGCACAAGATGATGGAGATCGTTGTCACGCAGCGTCCATCGAATGGAGCCGCACGATGGTACCCTGTGTGTGCAGCAGGGGTGAACTTGACGTGTATGATCGCAGGACTACTGAAACTCGGGAATGGCAAGTACGAACAAACACCTGAGACATTTTGGAAGCTGTTTGAGGAACCATCTGCATTTTATGAGCTCTTCTATCACAGTAAGTATCGTTGTCAAGTCTTTAAGCACTATATCTCTGTGTTTAACTCTTTTTTTTGCTAATCCCTAGCGTTTGTGAAAATGGACGCCACGTGGAGACGCATGAACGTATCGTACATGGAATTTGGAAGTAAGCTGCTGTAAAACAAGTTCCCGGGCGATGATAATCTTCTCATTCTTTACATCTTGTGTCTTCTAGGCGTTCTAAAAGCTGTAAGAAAGATGGTCATCTACATGCTCGGTCAAGGTCCAAAGTCACTGAACGACCTATGTATCGCTGCCGATAACACCTTTATCGATCGTTTTGTGGTCTGTTTGGACTACAATTTCCTTGCCGACTCCGAAAACGGCGAATGCCCTGACCCGTACAATGTCTTGGAAGATGAAAGCGAGGTTTTACTGACATCGTCTCGCTCGTCCTTGTCTATGACCTCGCATTTGAGATCTACCACTACGCCATTGAGATCAGCGTCCAAATAGCTTTAAAGCACAAAATCTACATCAACAGAATAATAATAAAATTTACTCGTACAATAGAAAACGGCGAGTGCACAGACGGATGCGCATCTTCTACAGTCCAAACTTGAGGCAGCCGCTTTCTTTATGCTGATCTCCGCATCTGACGCGGCAAAATCGTGAGCCACAGCGCGTACATGCATATGGAGCGAAGAAGCCACAGACACAACAGAAACGACGCGCAGGTCGTGTGGAGGGAGCTGCAGCCACAGAAATGTAGTTGGGGGTCGTAGAGCCCTCGCCGGTACCGTGCTCTTCAAATACGAGCTGCGCCAAGTTCTTCACCTTCCACTTCTTTGTTTTGCTCTTCATCACGTTATTCTTGGACTTCTTCTTGTCCTTGGTAGTGCCGAGGGTCAAACCATCGTCATCAACATACATGTCATCCGCTGCATCATCCGCATCGCCGTCGTTATCACCATCTTCACCATAATTATCAGCCTCTAGAGCATCCAACCGTGCATTGTGGACGATTGCGCGTGTTTCTTCGTCGACGTGCTTCATCGCCTTGCTCAGCTTGCTTGTGCGACCTGCATTTACGTCACCATTATCACTACTCAATGTGCGGTTGGAAGTAAAATATGTATATAACGAGCTAACCAGAGAAGCGTTTCTGCTTAACGCGTCGGCTGTGCATCGATTCTGCAGCTGTGGTCTGCAGAATCGTCTCGTTCCATCGTTTCTTGCCATCATATGCCTTCCCCATCGCTATCTATTCTGATCCAATTTGTTTCCATTCAAGCTTTGGCATCGATCAACAGAGCGTAGACGTAATTAATACAATTATTAGTACTATTGTTGTAAATAATTTGAATAGTAAGTATGAAATGGTGATATAAGGTAATATTACGATCTTTTTCGAAAGCAAATTTGCAACAATCTCCACATGGCTACAGTTTTTAGCGCCATAGTTTGCCGAACGATGAGTTCACGTGCAACCTTGTTCACATTTCCATTCATCTTTCGCCATTCATGGAACTGGTGGACATTTTCCAAGTGCTGTCGTTGTCACCACTAGAACAGACAATTTTTATCGTTCAACTGGCATCGCTCCTCATAAAAAAGTTCGCAGCCAAAAATTTTGGTCATTCTTGGTCTTCATAGAGCTCCAATGTGCCTGCTTAATGGTCATCCAATGTACTGCAATTGCTTTTTACACAAGGTCCAAGGTGCCCAAATAGCGGCGCCTTATAGACTGGAGGTTATACAGTCTCACTCTACACATGGAGAGGTGTTATTTGATTGCTTTTGCATATTAGCTGAATAGATAGTCGAATTCATTGAATGTAAAGTGCTAATGTTTAATTGAATACATCTCAATATCAATCTGCTGTAGAGAAAGCATCACCGCTTTAAAAAGTTGCTCCCTCTCCTCTCGCTTATGCACACATATAACCGAAGCGCTTCTTTACATACAATAAGAATGGTTCTGTAGGTCATCCATCATGTATATTCTTCCCAACAACGACCTTACGATGCAGTCATTGCATGGAAGTACACAATTTTCAGAACTGCGAGTGCATGACACATCGCTCCATATCTTCTAATGCGGGCTTCAGCAAGTGGAACTTGTCAAAATCAATCCGCACACCATCCACCGTTTTCGAGACGCAATTCTCAAACGTGGAATCCCATGCGATATCATGCTCCGTGTACGAATGCCGAGCCTGCGTCGTATTCGACGTCGAGCCGTCGATACCCTCCAATATAGCGATGACCTCTAGTTCGGATTCGTGGATGTGTTTCATGATCTGCGCTTTTGTGGGATGTTTGTACGGCAATTGCGTCATGCCAGGGATAGAACCATCGCGATTGCCGTTGTCAATGTCGACCTGCCGCTGCGTTGGGTCCGGATACGAAGGACAAACGCTCGGATAGTAGCCTTCCCTAGGTAGACACTCGGGTGGAAAGAGGGGACTCCACTGGTCAATACGATGCACAATAACCTGTGGCAGTGCCAGCAACAGCATCCCACCACAGTCATCGTCTGGCTGCTGCACACGCATCTGGTGGCATTGGAAGAGCCGCTCAGGGGTGCCGTCGGTTGAGAGATCGTGTCTGACAGCGTACAGTCGTACATGGGCTTCGACCAGCTGATGTTTGCGTCGTTCACACGCTTGGAACATAAAGTAGTAGTGCCCACGGATGCGACGGATGACAGCGGCATTCGTAAACATAATGGTATTAGCGCGTTGCTAACCAGCATGACAAACAATGAGGTGATGCGAGTGAAATGATTGATTAAACAGACAAAGCAGCGCACAACATACATTAGCACGTGAAAATCGAGCGTAGAACACGCCAAAGCAGATTGAGTCGAGAAAAATCCCTGCAAACGACTGCAATCACATGTAGGTATCCGGGCTATCACATCAAGATATAGTATCTTATCGTAGCTCTTCATGATGGGTTTACCTCAAGCGTCAAGAGCGTTGCCATGGACGTGCAACCGCCATAGAAAATATCATTTGTTGGTGCACCATAGCCAATCGTCATCTGCAAACATAACACAATTATGCTGAATAGCGAGAACTCATGTGGTCCAAGAAACTTGTAAAGCACTTACAATCGACTCGAGTGAGAAGACGTATGCTTCCATGAGTGTGGTGATCCCCACGTGGCACTCCGGATCGCGTTGCGACACATCCAAATACGCAATGGCAAAGAAGAAAATCACTAGAAAATACTGTCCAACAATGAAAAAGGAGAAGAGAAACATCGTCAAACATTTGCACAACCATAATAATTACAATAAGTTAGACGTACAGCAATGAAGATGCCCCAAATGATCCGTGACGTCTTGGTGTTGATCACCGTATGAAAAACATCGTCATAGTAAATCTTCCGCCAATCGCCACCCACGCGCTGCACACTAATCAATGCACATCAGTCATTATACCAAAGTGTGTATAACTTGTAAAACGAGAAAACAATTCTTGCGCACTTGTAGCGGCCAAGAGACTGACGAAAACGGCCATCACGATCCACAAAGCGTCTCCGTGGTTGCTGAGACGAGATGGTGGGGGAGCTGATGCCGAGCAGCGGCTGTGTGACGCTCGCCATTGTCATCTCAGTGGTTCAGTTAGTCGTATGAGGGATACTGAGAGCGAGAGAGAAGAAGCTTCTGCGCTCACACGATCAGCGCACTTGTGGAAGAGATGAGGAGATTCGGTTACCCATGACGGTTGACAGGAAAAAAGTGTGTGTACCGTCTATTATCTGAATAGAAGAGCCTCTGAGTCAACATTGCCATCGCTGATTTGTTAAAATAAAAATTAATTTTATTAAAATATTATTGGTTAAAAATCAATAATGACTAGCTGTTGGCGTGACCGGTTATCTGATAATTCCCTTCATAGCCACAAGTAATCTAAGAGATAACGATTTTGATTGGCTATAAAATAGATACATAGACGCACCGAATCAGACGGATCATAAATTTTCTACCAATCACTTTCTACTTCAGCGGCGTGCGGACCACTGTTGTCAATCACATTCACCATTGATATGCACATGCACAATGCAAAGAGGTCCACTCTCCATGCGCCTCGCTCTTTTTTCTCTCTTCCTTTATTTCTCTCTCGACCATTTCTGTTGTGACGTTATTGCGCTACGACGAAAAGGAGTGACGGTGGGCACTACCAGTGATGATCCTACAGGATGAAGAGCCGGCATTCACCCTCACTGCAGTGACGGAGCTCTCCAGGTACTGGGACTATAATATCAACATGCTACCATGTGGTGATGACGGTGGTGACGTTAATACTTTGGCTATGCCATAGTGACATGGACTCTAGTCGCCACATGACTCCGTTTCTCATTGTACCAAGCGATTGTGGAAACGAGTTGACCTCGAATGGCAACAACCCATATCAGCAGCACCATCGCTTTACCATGGACACTAACCGAATCTTACAACGGCCGCGCGTCCTGACCCCACTGGTGCTGCTAGCGCTCTGCTACTTCGTAGTGGGTGGTGGTCCCAATGGCTCGGAAACCATCATCACCTGTACGTGATTGATCTTGCAACAATCTCATCCAGCTTCAGCCTATTAACCATGTCGTATTTGTAGCCGCTGGACCACTTATTGGGCTTTTGGCACTCGTGCTGTTTCTTGTGTTGGTTTACTTTCCCATGGCGTATATCGTCACTGAACTCATATCGGTTCTACCTGATGCTGGCGGCCACGCGTACTGGATCGCACGTGCGTTTGGTCCTGCTATTGGTTTCCAGACCGGGTATTGGTCCTGGGTGGGCAATTGCATCAATGGCGCCATGTATGCTTCACTGGCCATCACGACTGCTTTTGGATGCAATACAAGCGACTCAGCACGCATGACGTTCCTCGAGTTTGTGGGTAAAGCGCTTTTCGTCAGTGTACTTGCTTTACCAGCTTTTTGCAATCTCCGCATGTTGGGACTTGCTGCTCTGGCGCTCATGGCAGTAGTCATGACTTCATATCTTGTACGTATCATCCAGGTTTCCATACCTACATCCTGTGTCTTAAACATTAAATAATGGGTCTTGAATGTCTTTTGTAGAGCATCTCAGTGTGGGGTGCGCTGCAGGTAAACGACTGGAGCACATTGGGAGAAATTCGTCACTCTTTTCACAACAATACCATTGGGCAGAAAGAACATGGCGTGTTCACCACAGAGGGTGATATAGAGATTGATTTTGGCAATTTGCTTTCCTTTCTCTTCTGGAACTTTTGCGGATTCCACAATATCTCGGTATTAGTCACCGCTGTTTACAACCCTGCACAGACCTATCGCCGTGTCATGCTGCTCTCTTTCGTCTTGTTACCATTGACGTATTTGGTGCCGTTTACGAGCTTCATTGGTGTGAATGCGCCGCCCTGGATGATGTGGATGCGTGGGTCGTTCTCGCGTGTTGCAGAGTCGTTTGGTGGGGACATCACATATATTTGGGTGATCATCAGTTGTACATTGACAACGTCAGCACTCTACATCTGCGCAATTCTCTGCAGTGCGTATCTAGCGTGTGGCATGGCCGAAAAGGGATTTGCGCCTGCGTCTCTTGGTGTGTAAGTAGCTTTGTTGTTTGCTTTTGCACTCTGCGCTGAGTATTGTGTAATGTGTGATTGTATTTTTTTCAATAGCTATCCAACGTCTGGCAGCCCACATGGCGCTATCTTCTGCAGCGTCGCTGTGATTCTGGTGGTCATTACGCTTGATTTTGAAGACATGCTGCTCATCTCGAATGCGCTCGGTGGATTGGAGGGTATCATGATCATTCTCTCGGCCGTACGGTTGCGATTCACGATGGGTGACTGTGCTCGATCCACCAAACTGTGTGGTGATTTGCCAGTCTTGTTCATGATACTACCGCTGTTGATTCCATTTACAGTAATGCTGTGTGTGATTGCTTGGGCATTCCATACATTGATCAGTGGTGTACTCACAGCGGTGTTACTTCTGATCGGATTGATCTACGGTCACCAGGAGACATTTACCAACTTTTACAAGTTACATGACGCCCATAGATCGAGTAGAAGTAGTGAGCCGTTGGTGCCAGATTTGATCAACGAACAAGTGTAGCAGCGCGAGAGCGTCAACATATTTCATCTAACTGAATATTTATTTGTAAAAGCCTGTATTTGTCGATTCTCCACATTCGTCAGCCGCCTTGTTTTGTTTACTGTAGTTGAACAATGCGACAACCTTTCTATTGTTGACAGCTATTCCTGTGCACAATGAAAGAGATTACAAGGTGAATTTCTTCTCGAGCAAGCGGAGAAAACACACAGGTACAAACTAACCAAACTTGCACTTCCGTACCATTGATCGACATCATCAGCAGATTTGCTCGGGGTACACACTTTTGGCGTTACGTGGTTTTTTGCTTTTTGCGTACTGATCTTCTCGGTGCTGGTTCAAGCGCAACAATCTCATTTTCATTTCTAACGTCTTCTTTCATCGTTTCCTTAGCTAGCTCCTTTGCACGCTTTGCCTTAGCCTGAATTTGTTTCAGCACTTCTTTTTGTTTCGCGGCCGTCCGATTAAACACAAACATCGAGTCGCTTGACGCTTTCGCAGAAAACACATATCCTTCCAGGTCGAATTTCTTGATGGCATCGACGGAATCTACGCGATTCTGAATCAAGTACCGGCACATCAGGCCGCGAGCCCGCTTCGCATAAACTGATTTCACACGTCCATCATCTTGAAACACGCAATCAATGACTTGAATATCTTCATCTAATGCATCGATAGCGATACTCTTGAAGTATTCTTGTGAAGCAACGTTCACCACAATCTTCTTCACCTTCTTCTGCTCAGCGAAAATGGCATTAATCTCTTCTGCTAGCATTGTCCCCCAAAAGGCGTAGAGATCTTTTCCCCGTGAAGTAGCAAATTTTTGTCCCATTTCCAGGCGATACGCCTGGATCAGATCCAATGGTCGCAGCATCCCTAAAGATATTAAATTGGCAAGGCGAAATCAATCATACGTACAGCCACGTAACAACAGGCAATGAAGCGTATTATCTCTACCATATAGACCACAGAGAATTCGGAGGTGGTCCTGAGCATACTCAAGCTCATCTTGTGATAGTTCATTCGCTGCTAGACCTATCAAATCAAACCGCCATTCCTAATCCATTAAAACACAAAACAATCTCCCATCTGGTCGGCATTCTGCTCATTAGACATCTCTACCTTGATAGGCTGGCCCATTGAACGCCAGAATGGCTTGTTTAAGTGTATCGGTCGGTCCATTAGCCGTAGTTTTGCCTTCCACCAAAAACGCAAAATCCTGATATCTGTATCAATAATCACCAACTTATCATCACTTCTAGTAAATGAAAGTAGATGGTAAAAATCCATGACTGACCTATCGTAATTGACCTGCGCCAGCGCATCGCTCACACCCAAGAGTGCCTTCACTTTCGCGCGTGACAGTGTCTGTAACTGCTTCATCTGTGTTCATCCAGTGCATATGTAAGATTAGTCATTTTGCCTCAACAGATGGGAATGCATGAACGCTCTTCACAAAAGAACTACCATCACATTCGCCTCAAAGAGCAGCTTCGGCTCACTACAGAGTCGGAGCTTTGTCTTGGACATGTCCAGCGTCTTCGCGGGCGACAATAGATAGAGCACACGCGCCTTCATCGTCATCTTCATCAGTTGATGCGAATCAAAATAGCACCAAAGTTTATAATTTACTTATCGGATATTTATACTTTATCTATCAGCTCATATCAGTTAATCGTTGCCCGCTCCGTGCTGACACCGGCAATAGCATGCTCCCAGTCTTGGAAATCTTGAAAAGCTTGCCCGAGTCCAAGTCCTTCACTGTCATCGGCGTTTTATTACTGGCAATCTCGAGGCTATCGCTACTACCTTGGGAAGAGTCATTGGTGGTGGAAGGTTTTTTACTGGTGGCATACCCTATTTGCAGACGTCGACGATGGCCATTGCGAAGTTTAAGGAGAACAGGATGACTGCAGAGCTCCAGCACTTCACAGACGCTTGTGATCAAATCTTCAGGCGCGATTTGTGCTAAAACACTTACGACGGTCGAACTAATTTGCTCAGCACTCGCATCCGCGCCTAGAGCGATCACACTATCTTCGGCTGTACTGACGAGCGCTAAAGACACACAGAAGATCCCTTCCAAGCCCATGAGCAGACACACATCCCATATCACTAGCAACGTGTCATAACGCAGCTGTGAGTGGTAGGCAGTAAGCGAAATGTCCGAGAACAACGTTGGGAACCATTTGTACGCGAGCAAACACACTGGAATCCCCACCGCGTCGAGTGCAGCATGGAAATTTGGCAAGTGAATCTCCACGACTTCTTGCAAAATATCACCGACTTCTGCTAAGGAGCTAAATAAGTCGAAATTGTCTCGTCCTGTGCCTTCGCAGCAGATGCCAAACACGTGTGGAAGAATCCGTGAGATAATGCCGCGGAAGAACTGATACGCCAGCACCTCGTTGTCTTCCAAAACCTCAAGTAGAATGAATGCCAAACCATTCATGCCTTGCATATAGAAGCTACTACTACTACCATCGGTTGAATGACCATGCGTTGTCGCAATAAGGTTTGACTCTTCCACAGAATGACGCTCATCTGTTCGAACATCTAGGGCACAACTTGATAAAAATGCATGGAGAACTCGTTCGAGATGCTGAAGCCGTATTTGGTTCTCTTCTGGACTGAGCTGTGGGGATCCGGGTGACCCAGCAAGCCATTTCGACGTGCGTGGTATATCCTTTTGTACCTGAACATTGTCGCTGATACATAATTGTACAGGTAGAGAGAATGAGACTGGCGAACTCTATGACCATATCAATCACAACAACATTCACACTTACGCATCAGTAAGAGGATTTTGCGCCATTTGAAGATAGACGTCTGGATCTATAGGATCCAGCGCCCACATGAAGATTTGCTTCCAGTATGTGGATCGTAGCGCTGTGTTCTTCCCCATCAGCTGCAGGGCTTCCACTAGCCGTCCGCTCCGTTGTAAAAACACCAGCATCTCCGCCAACTCCTTCCTGCTTAAATATGATGCAGACTTGGTAGCGTTGACAAACGACTCATTGGATGGATATGTTGGACTGTTGCTTGCATCTTCGCTTGTGTTCTCCCATTCATTATCGGTCGTCCCATCTGTGACATCATCCAAAGTTTCAAACTCTAGGGTGGACTGTAAATTGCGCATATTTAATGAACTTTGGTGCCGTAGTGAATCTAATGACTCCCTATCGTTGCCTGGAATCGAACCTTCGGCGATGGAGATCGCACGTTGAATTGCTCGTGTCCATTGGCGCATTTCTTCTTCCGATTTAGCCTGAAACAGCATCGAATAAGCTTTCACCGATACCATGAAGCAAAATTTTCGATCCGAGACAATTTCATGAACTGTCTTTACGGTGCATCCGCCTGTGAGAGGGATCAAACGCTTGTTCTTGTTTGACTTGCTCTCATTTTTACGTTGGCATGTGATGGCGTCGCCCTCAATCTCCACAACTCGGTCTTTCCATTCACGAACGCCTGTACGATACTGTGCCATAGTCTTCAATTGTGTTGAAAGGCTGCAGCAGAGTTTACACTTAAGCACACCGACTTTATAAGGACTCTTGAGAAATCGCAAACCTAGCGGTACTTTTGACGGCTTGAGCATGAGTTGAATTGCCTCCGTTGAGAGCGTTTGCAAGGAGATACCGTTCGCAGCAACCAATACAGAGCCACGCGGGATGTGAATGCCACCGATGGTGATGTCTCGTGTGGTCTTCACTCGGTTGTTCACCCATTCATACACATAAACGAACTTGGCCATATCCTCACGGTGCAGCGGTGGCACTTCAATAAACTCATCGTCCATGCTCAATCTACCCAACTCCAGCGATGGTGACGATCGAAACGTCGATGATGATGATAATGACGATGATAGTGATCGAAGTGCAGGACTACGTGAACGGTTTATGGCACCACTGTTGGTAGTGAGAAAGCGGAGACTGATAATCCGCTGAAGTGCGCTGACCCACTGTTGCATTTCCTCCTGCGATCTCGCAGCCAGCACCACTCGAAACGCACCTTTTCTACTAATCTGGAACGCGAATTGCCGTCCTACTAGCGGGAAGGGTAGTGTCTTGACCGACGCTTCTACGATGTCGAACTCCTGCTTGAGTGCCATGCCGCTCGCTGCAACCGACGTTGCCGCCGAATTCCTGCTACTGCTGCCGCTAATATGTGCACTCGTTTCAGCAAATTCCTTCAACATACCATCTTCAGTGAGAAGAAAATATCGCTTTTGCCAGCCACGTAAGATCCGGCTGCGAGCTTTCCGACTCCAAAGCACACCTTCCATATTTGCTTGTCCAATTTAACCGTAAGTTATAGCGAGAAACGCCAGAATGATAGCTGCTAGAGACTGATGTCACGTCTTAATAGCGGCACAAAGACAAAGCAATTGATATAGATGTCGAGAAAAATCAATCGAACAGTCGAAGAACGTGCAGGAAATGCTCAGAACGGAAGCCAATGACGGCACCTAATGACCCACTCGCTTCTTCGTGTGCTTTCAGTTGCTCAGAAGATGGAAGAGATTGAATAATAGCCAATCCGCGCAATGATGAAAGATGATTGGGTAAAATTTTTACTACCGATTTACTAGGAGAGACAATATAATTACACACAATATCAGATCCTCACTCTTCAACATGATGAGCTATATGGACGCATTTGAGAAGTTGCTAAACTAGTCAAACTAAGGCAAGTGAGAAAAGCGTGAGAACAAACGAATCCAGTTGACGTGCTCATGAATTCTTCTGAATCATCTAATGTCGACAACCAAGACATCAGCGAGCATGTGCGCGTGTTGCGACAGAGTTTTCAGACGAACGCGACCAAAGATGTAGCGATGCGAAAGCACGTGCTACGACAATTACGAACGCTATTGCAAAAGGGAGAGCAGCAGCTGCTGGAGGCACTCTGGAAAGATCTACACAAGCACCCGACGGAGTCATTTATCATGGAAATTGGTATTGTGTTAGGTGAAATCCAATTGCATCTCGACTATCTGGACGAATGGGCGAAATTGGAATCAGTTTCCACGGATTTGGTGAATTTACCAGGACGCTCGTATATCCAGAGGGAACCGCTGGGGGTGGTCTGCATAATTGGCACGTGGAATTATCCTGTGCATTTGACTTTGCTGCCGTTAGTCGCAGCTCTCAGCGCTGGCAATTGTATACTGCTACGCTTACCTTCTGAGGACACAACGATACATGTCAATAACGTGTTGACCACACTTCTTGATAAGCACATGGACAATCGTTACGTGCGATGTGTCTATGGTGGCGTGGATGAAACGAAAGCGATGTTACGTGAGAAATTCGATCTCATTTTTGCGACAGGTGGGACGTTTCTGGGAAAATTAGTCGCTCAGGCAGCAGCAGAAACATTAACGCCGACAGTATTGGAGCTTGGTGGAAAGAGTCCTGCGATTGTCGATTGCACTGCTGATATTGCGCTTTCAGCGAAACGACTCGCGTGGGGGGCGTTCCTCAATGGTGGACAGACATGCGTGCGACCAGATTACGTTCTCGTAGATGCTAAAATCGGTGATGCACTTGTGAAAAATATAGAAAGTTGCATTCGGGAATCCTTTGGACAAGACGTCCAACAGTCAGATTCCTATGGACGGATTGTGAATAAACGATCGTTCGATCGACTCTTTTGTTTATTAGAGGCTGATCGCCCGCATATCACCTACGGTGGTAAGTCCGATGCTAAAGACCGCTTCATCGAGCCGACAATTTTCAACTTTAAGCACAATTTCCAAGCGTTCAAGGAAAGTGCTGTGATGTCAGAGGAAGTGTTTGGTCCGTTTTTGGTGGTATGCTACTATGACACAGGCAATCTGAGCGCCGCCATCGATTTCATCGTCAATCGTAGGGAGAAACCACTAGCATTGTATCATTTCAGCACCGACGTGAAGAATAAGAACCGTATCGCTCGTGAAACTTCGTCAGGAGGTTTAGTGTTTAATGACTGTATGATGCAACTCGCGAACCCAAGCCTCCCTTTCGGTGGTGTTGGAACTTCTGGCATGGGTGCGTACCATGGGCGTTTCGGGTTTGAAGCATTTTCACATCACAGGGCTATACTCTGCAAGTACAATGTGCTGGACATCCCTGCGCGGTATCAGCCATATTCGCCTTCATCCGAGCGAGTGCTGCGTCTAGCAATGTATCCGATTTCGCGAATACAGATGCGAGTCATCATATCTACAAGTATTGCCATTGTGGTGATGTTATTAGCATGCATGCTCGCTTGATGTTGATGGCTCCGAAGTTTTTAGATGACTTGCGTATACAATGACTAAAGCGAAGACAGATTAGCAAGGTATAGCTGTAATTGAACCTGTGTTGTGTGAACTTATATAACTTGCAAACGATAATAACAATGAAGATGAAAATGACGGGAAGTACGAATTACGATATTAGATAAGAAAATACGGTAGTGTCGGACTACCTCCTCTACCATGCTGACCTCAATCGACTGTAAAGCATATCTACACCACAATTCTGCTAGACAGAGCATACGTAGCATTAGCTTCATAAAAAATGTCATTCAAATAATAGCCAGCAATCAAATGTACTCACGTCTTTGGGTCCTGTTGAGCAGGCGCAGGCGGTTCATTTCGATGCTCTTCTTCAGCATCTTCTTCGTCTGGTGGCGTCATCCCCGGCTCGTAAGTTAGATAACTACGCTTCAGTGCAAGACGATTGCGACGAATAAACTTGGTAACCCAGTTCTCCGAGGCTTTGAAATGCGTGTTGGTGCGTTGAAACATGTGCTGCGCAGTCTTGGCGATCCATTTCCGCGTGACGCGGTCTTTCTTGGCGCGTTCCTGGATCACGACGACCAATAATTTCTCTTCGGAATCGTCCAAGTACGGTTTGCGGCCGCCACCCGTGATGCGCTTCTTGTTTGAAGAATCGCCCAAGATCTTCTCGCGATTCTTCCACCATTTCCGGAACGAAGACGCACTGACATCCCAGTTGAGCGCACTGAAATGCTTCTCTGCACGCGATGGGATGCCTTTACCCGGTCCCATAATCCATTCAATCGCTTCTTTTTTCATACTTAATGGAATACTCTTGCGTTTGATGGCCGTAGCTTGCGCATTACCACCACTGCCAGCAGCTCCGCTTCCATTGCCAATACTGCTGCTATTCCCCGCCTGAGCCGCTGGCTCTCCGGTATGTGAAGGCGAGCCAATCACAACTGCAGCAGCGGACAATGGCATTAAATCCATCGGCGTCGTTCCTGGCTGCACATTGGAGCTGCTGCCGTTCTTGTGCTCCTCGTTTTTCATATGGGCATGCAATTGAGCCTGAGCTTGGTCTTGCGCTTGTACCTGTAACAGCAATTGGTGCATCGTCGGTTCGATCGTACCGCCTTCAGCAGCAGACGTCACAAGCGCTAGCACTTGCTCAGCCGTTGGCACTTTCGTCGACATAGGAATTAGTGATGATAGTCAGATGGATAGATGGGTCGATGATGCTCTCAATATAGGCACGCTCTTCCTCCCGCCTTCCTTTCCTTCTTTATTCAAGGCCGTCTTCTAATAAAAGAACAGTCGCGCGAACCGCTTTCTTTTCCTCCACGCGTTCTCACAGCAACAGTCCACTATAAAAGCCATTCTAGAAACAGTAAACATATTGAACAAAATATAGTGAGCTTTTAAAAAAAGAGACTTTGGATACACAAGACATAGCATGTTTATAACAGTTATGATGCACCATTTTAGTTTGTTTCAAAGATAATTCAAATGAACTGTATCATAAATATGCAAGGACTCAGTGACCATAAAGCCCCCAAATTCACCCATTGGCTTCCTTATATTTTCACCTCTGCTCCTGCAAAGCCAAGAAATAAACGATTTGCTAGTTAATACTTTACTATGTATCAATCGACGTCAGTATGTGTTGAGCAATAATCAGGAATATGATCAACAGCAACTGCTGTGGTATCATCGCCCCAGTTCTGTCTGTTATATCAATTATCTATATGAGTTAAAAAGCGAAAAAATACGCCATAATTAACAGTATTTTTGTTGAACACTCCTGCCATAAATATGAATTTTTAGAGGTGAGGTGGTTGGAATCCTCCCCAAAAGATGCCATTTTAGAGCTCTTCACGATCCGGAAAAGATGGCGATGACGAAGAAGACAAGTCTCTGGTTGACGACGTTCCTGTTAACTTTGCTGCTTGCGGTGACGTTAACCACCACGTCGGTTAATGCCGCTAAACCATCGGCACGTGCGAGCCATATCCTTGTCGCGACAGAGGCCGAGTGTGACGCCCTACTGGAGGAACTCCAACAAGCCGACAACCTTGTGGAAAAATTTGCCGAACTCGCGCGTGCGAAAAGTACGTGTCCATCGGGTCGCAAAGGCGGGGATCTAGGTAAATTCGGCCGTGGTCAGATGGTGAAGGAGTTTGACGCGGTCGTGTTCGAGCAGCCCGTTGGTGTCGTGCACAAGGTCCAGACGCAGGTAGCTGTCTTTGTACACATCACCTTGCACTTGAACAGGTGAAATCCAGTAGAAGAGTGGGATTCATTCTCTAACAATTATGTATGTGCATTTGATTAGTTTGGCTGGCATTTGGTGCTCACAAAGGAGCGCTCGGGGATGCCAGAACCGGTGATTGAGAGTGATGTTGATTCGGAGCTCTGACTCCTACAGCGCGCGTTTTGACGGAAGCAATTGTTGTTAAAGCAATATGAAAAATGAGGGTTGCAGATCATACATCACGCGCGCATGTATGAAAAGATGCTACTTAGAGTAAAGCTGGTATGCAGACATAAAGACAAAACGCTTATAATTGGAATGTAGGTTATACGCCTTATATGCCTTCTTTCCATTCCCAAACGAGTTTCTGGCACTTAATTGGTCTTCTTACTGAAATCCGAGCGATCGGTGCAGATGAGAATGTGGTAACCAAACTATCAACAATCCAAAACAAATAATCAAGCGTTGTTAGCATATCAATATTTTCGTCGCATGCGCAATAGTCAAAGTCTCACCTGTGTCTTCACCTTCTGCACCTCGCCCACGTTGCCTTCAAACACGGCCTTGTCGAATTCAGGCACCATCTGGCCACGACCAAAGTGGCCCAAATCACCCCCCTTACGTCCAGACGGGCACGTGCTCTTTGTCTTCGCCAGTTCCGCCAATTTCTTCGCTGGGTCTTTCGCCTCGGTGACCTGCTTCAGCAGCGCATCCGCTTCCGCTTCATTCGACACGAGGATGTGACTCGCACGTGCACGAATGCCGCCTCCCTTGTTAGCCGACTTGCTACCCCACGCCATGATCAAGATCAGCACAATCGGTCCCAGGAACGGCATCGCCGTAGCTGCAAGACGCTTCCACTCACGGTACGGATCCTCGACGACCGTATCGGCATCCCAACGCGATGAGATCAAAATCAAATGCCAGCCAAATTGCGTCTTCGTTTTGTACACCTTGGCTGGCTCACCCTCGAACGCTACCTTATCAAACTCGGGGACCATTTGCCCACGACCGAAATCTCCTAAATCTCCGCCTTTCTTAGCCGATGGACACTTGCTTTTCTCTTTAGCGAGAACTGCAAAGCTCTTAAAAAGGTTCTTCGCTTCCTTCAGCTCGGCATGAATGGCGTCAGCTTCTGCTTCCGTGTCTACGAGAATGTGACTCGCATGCACCATCATGTTCTCTGCTGACACACCGTAGCTGCTCAGCAGCGCTGTCATCATCACCATGAGTGTTGTGAATAGCACTGCACACTTGCGCATCGACATCTTCTTCTCTTCTTCTGTTTGGATCCCGTTGCTCTTCACCCTTCGCCGCCAATTCCAAAATGACTGCTCTGATGGCACCACCTCCCCCATTCGAGTAATTCATTGGCTAATACTCATGAAATTATGGTATATTATTGGCTAAAATAAACTAATTTTTGACATTTTATTGAAAATGATCCTCCTCATGCCAGTTTAGTATGCTACATTGCCTGCCTTGATCATTATTATTCTCTAACTCCCTTCTTTTGATTCTCACCGCCCAATGCTTTGTTCCATACAGAATTTACTTCTTTTCTTCGTCTTGTCTACGTGCATTTTGCCAGTAGCCACGGATGCGACGGGTACATTCGTGAAAACAAACTCACAAAGAACTCGTCCTGATCAGCCAAACTGTGTTTCGGGTTCTTGACAAACTCGAGCATCCACTCCATACGTTTGCTGATCTGAAAACAATCTTTCGTTGCTAACAGTTGCTCGAGGCTTTTCAGATGTTTTTCGGTTGTGCGCGTGACTTTTAACGGAATCCGCTCGTCCACACGCAACGGTGCGCTATTCCGCGTCTGCAGCCTTAGAAACACGCCAACCGTCAGACAACAAACATGGAACTCGACATTGTTCTTCAAGGAGCCGCCCATGCCGATCGCCTTCATAATTCCGTGATTCTTTCTTGCATTCCCGAACTTCAGCAAGATATTGCACAATTGCCGCAGCATTTGCTTCTTATGCTGCGACGGCAACACCTCTGACAGCGGCTTGCAGACAAAATTCGTGATCTCGGCGGCAAAAAACAAAATTTTCATCTCTGTAAGTGCGTGCGCATTCGCGTTGACATGGATTTTCTCCATCCATCCCATGAGTTTCGAGAGCATTCCCATACTGAATGCCTCTGTCAGCACCGGCGCCTTCTGAAGTTGCTGCATGAATAGTACCTGCAGTGTCATGAGGTTGCCCCATTCGAGACATGCATTCTCAAACTCTTCTTCACTCAATTCCGGTACCTTTAAGCGCGTCACGAGGTCGCTCCAGGCACCACGCCGATCTTCAATGATCCATTTCTCAATGCTTTTCTCCGAAACTTGGCTCATGACATGCACCGACGCAATGGCACGACCACATGCGCCCAAACAACAGAGTTCGCCGCCCCGAAACGCGAGGAAACTCCATAATAACCGCCCTAATGGATTACCAAATGCTTCGGAAGGAAACCACACACTCGATGTAGTTGGCATAGCCAGTGCTGCGTCCTCATCCTTCTCTTCATGATGGTTTGAACACGAGGTCGACCGCGCTTTCCCATATTTGTCTTGAAGCAACGACTTCTGATTTGATGCAAAATCCCGAATAAGACCGTCAATTTCGACAAAAATCACATTCCCACATTTGGACCAGTTAAGCGATCCATTCGAAGGTGGTGCTGAACCTTTGTTATTACCCTGAAGGAAAGCTTGCTGTTCCTGCTTAAAGAATTTTTCCACCAATCCCAAATTGCAAAACCGTAAGACACCAATCATCATAATTTCCAGATCTTCTTCGGTGGCCGCAGCAGCTGTTTCGTGATCATTGGAACCACCAGTGCCTTCTCTTCGATAATACTGCACGACTTCATCTAGTTTTTCGTAGAAAACCGTGCATGTTGCCGCACAGAGCACCATCAGCCACGCTGAGCGATCTGGTGAGAGATGCTGGCTGTCCAATCGACCGTAATCACTGATTTCAAACACAGAAAAGATTGTCTTAATGAACAAGTTCATGCGTGCAAAACTTTCTTTCTTGGTCAACGCCGTATGATGAATCGTTGTAATCTGTCCCAACAAGCGGAGCACCAGTTGCAGGCGACTAAATGCGTCTTGCATGACTGCAGCTGTGGGAACGGCTGGGAAAATCTTTTGAATAGAATCCGAACGATTATGAAGTATCATAGATGAGTTACCGTCACTCTCGCCCACCACCAGTGGTTCCTTCAGTGCTTCTAATGTGAACATGAGCAGTGTCTCCAGATCTGTGGTACTCATTTTCCACTTGGACCAAAACGCTGACTGTAGTTTGATAAAATTCACAAAGTACGGAGGCAGCACGTTGCTTGAAGATGATGCTGCTCGGCTTCGCTGCGTATGGGATTGTGGGGGGTTGAAGTGTGGATAATCGAGCACTAATTCCACGCATAATTTGGCAAATTCCAGCAAAAACACTGAGCGAATTATTTCGCTTTGGTCCTCGAGCCATTTCTCCGTAGATTTCCATGTCATTCGGCATAACACATCACGAACCAGCCATGAAACAAATGGGTATGGAGACGACGAGGCCACTTCTACCGATGGCACGTTGGCCATCAGCAACGATTGCATTTCCGTTTGAATCAGCTCTCGCATTTGTTGAACCACTTCGAGCGTCAGACACCAATGTTCCCATCCAAGTCGAGTCAGAAACTGATGGAAATGCTTGCAAATGTGCACTGGAGCATGTGGAATAAGCACATTCAAATAAAACGTCCAGATCTGTGAGAGCTTCTCGTTTTGTGTCAACATTGCATTAGTCGATGCTGTTTCGTCACTGCACATGACGTCATCGGATTTAGAGGCTCTTGTCTTTAAATACTCCGAGCAGGCTGCCACAAAGCACGAACAAATCGTTGAACCAGTGGAAAAGGTATCCTGTTCGGACCATGGCGCACTGATACTTGAAGCCCCCGTAGTGCTGGCAGGTTGGTAGAGTGTCGAAAGCATAGGCTCGAAAAACGTCATGATCAACGTCCACTGGTGCTTCTCTGGTGCCACACGGCAAAAAATGGTAAAGAGATCCATGAAATTCTTGAGCACACCCAGTCGCTGCCAATGTACAATTGGATACTGACTTGACGAATCAATCGATCTTGACCCACTCCCAGTTGTGGATAGAGCATTCTGCCATCGTAATGTAGTCATGTGATGACTAAAAAAGGATGCACACTCTTCGATTTGAACGAATGGAAGGCGTTTCCAAACTTCAAAAGGGATCATAACAATGGCTTCCCATACGGTTGCATCAGCTGGACGAGGCTGTGAGGACACAGCAGTGTTAGTGGATCCCCCACCACCTTCGGCAGCTGTGCGTCCGTTTCCGCTATTATTATGGAAACGATAGTCGTCATAAATGCCAACCAAGGCGTGGAGAACTTTCTCAATATGATCTTCGATGTGCATCGAACAAATCAATTGAAGAATATTGGCATACAACTTCAATACCTCTTCCAGGTGCTCTGCATCTTGTATCGTGGCTACTTTATCCACTGGTTTAGCTCCAGAAGAGCTAGTCATCAAGCTTCGATCAGCAGGGAACTGATTGCAGATATCCCCAAGAACGATGCAAAGTACGGTCTCGCGATCAAATTTCGTTGGTGTATGCGGTGCCTTGGTCTGTAACCACACGCGAAAATCAAATCGTCGAAGCAAAATTAATTTTTCCTCGCTCGACAGTTTTGATGAACCACTCGCGCTCATCAATTTTGAAAACATTTCTACAAACCGTGTCGGTGCTGCTGCTGGACAGAAGCACTCGCTAAGCAAATTAATGCGAGATGGGTCTTCCAGCATGAGCTGCAACAACGTGCAGGTTTCACGCTCATCAACGCACACAAAGTTTACACCCAGGTTCTTAATTGAACGCCATAGCACCTCTCGTAGAGGCGGCACCATGCGAGCCAGTTTCGTATCCAACTCAGTAAAGAAACGGAACCATTCGAGTCCTTTCTCGTGCAGTCGATCCATTTGTTTGTCGATACTTCTTGACTTCTCTTCTTGGATGGAATTTGCGGCGTCTTCGTCTTGAACATCCTCACTTTCCTTATCAACATGATTCATGGCCAATTGCTGATCTCGACGTAATTTCTGAAGCTCAACATCTAACGTGCGTACAACTTGATCAATGAGAAGGATCTGGATCGATAGCATCATACCATCGGCATCCAATTTCAAAAACTCATCCACAGCACTATGATTTGACGCAACGCCAACTAATTGAAGAGTATCATCATCAATAGGTTGATGATGTTCCGTGAGAGTAGATGTCACATTGGTTAATAGCATCGATTTCATATCGCACCGTTCACTGTGTGATAAAATCGTTTGAATCGCCTCCGAGAGTCGATTGTCAATCGTCCATTCCATAAATTCAAACCGGCATGTGGCAGGCATACGACAGTTGGTTCCTTCTGTGCACGACTGAGACTTCGTCACCGTTCGGGTCTTACTGGAATACAACTGAGAAACATGGTCCATCAATTCTGCATCCAGCGCGACCAGAACAGATAAATTTTCCGAAAATTTTACCGCTACATTCTTCAGGCCATGCTTATTCAGCTGAATCGATGGAGTCAGTATGCAACTGTCTTCCGTAATTGCTACTGATACCAATGGGAGCTGCGTCAAGCTCATGGGACCATACAACTCGGGTAGCAAAGGAAGCGGACGAATATTTCGCCCATTGCTACCTCCTAAACCACTAAAACTGCTGTGCCGTCGCTTCAAATCAGCAGCTTCTTCAACAAAGGCAAAACCTTCGTCATGCCCTCCTTCGACGGTAGGAATGACTGCCTTAACACCGTTTGTTTGAGTTCTTATTTGATCAGCGCTCTTCACGTTAGAAACTTGATGCTGTCGAGATGTGAACTCAAAACCGCATAAACTAAGCCATAACTGAAATTCGGACCAATCAAACTCTGTGTCCGCATTTGGACGTAAGAGCACGTCACTCAAATGCAAAATTTCTCGCAACCGTTTCACTTCAAAATGCCGAGGTAGGGCCACAAGTTCCTCTTCTTTCAACCAACGATTGGGATCCTGCTCCTCCAACCAGGCATCCATCGCCGTATAGATTTGGGAAAGTGTTGCAAAATGCGCGTATTTCTTCTCCTTCAGCTCTGACGATAACCCGGTTATTCCATTTGTGGTGGTCAGCACTACTTGGGCTTGGTTCGAGCAGTAGTTGACCATTGTTCGCAATTTGGTTTGCAGGTTCTTTCTTAAATGCACTCGTTTAGCCTTGTGGCTTCCATCACGTTCTAGGAAATAATGACCAAACACATGATTTCCACCAGCACATGCAAAATACAATGCAAAGAAGACCTGCCAATACAGAATCTGAGCTTCGTCATGCTCCGGCATCTCGAGACAATATTCGCACCAGCGATAGAATTTGTACTCTGACAACGAATCGAAATTGGTGTGCCCAAAAAGAAAGCATTTAGTGTAGACAGGAGAGCCGGATGATCCACACGGCGAAGTGTTCAATCCGAGCATGCTCAACTCTGTAGCCAACTTCCCCTTAGTTTTCTTCATTTTTTCCAGCTTGGTCATGGTTTTGGGTTCATACTTGATCATGAGCTGACCCATTGTCAAAAACAGTGGAAGTTCCTGACGGGTTTCCACCAAAAGCACCCACAAAGCAAGGAAAGAGCAATTCTCCACGTACTGTGCCACGTCAAATGCACCGCTGAAAATTGATGAGAATGTGGCTGAGGCATTAGTAGCAGGGAGAAAACTCACAACAACTACAGACTCATCTTCTTGAAATAGATGATTCGAATGTGCCAATTCGTCTTTCTTTCGCTTAAGTTGATGACAGTACGCATCAAACGCCGACTGCAGGATAGCAACAACCTCAAAAAGAATGGACTGCTTTGGTTGGTCGTTACCTGTCAGCTGCAGCGCATAATGTTGACCCATGCTACAATGTACCAGCACGTCCAGCAAATGACGAAACGCATGACTTTCGTACCAAAACGGAACCTGCAACAATGCTTTCATCCAAAAGATCATTGACTCGCATAGTGCCGCAGAATCTGTTGAATATTCAAACGCACGTTCAATCAAACTGGCCAGTGCCTTTGCAGACGTGGTATAGTCCGTGGTGGGCGTCAACATTCCAAGCGATGCTGTTGCGGCTGCAGACGTACTCGTGGCATTGGCAGTCAGTGACGATTTTCGAATGGAAAGTGCGGCACACGTGGAGGAGACGGCACACGGTGATGGTGGACTGGAGTTGCTGCCTCCTCCCAAAGTTGTTGATATCCACGACATGGCGCCATGGAATAAAGCTGCCGTCGTAAGCGCAACGGGACTCGATTGAGGGAACTTCTCATTGATAAGAGCTGGAAGCACAACTGGGTGCAAGTATCGACTACATTCTCGCACAAAACGGAGTTGGGTCAGTATCCTTGCTTTCGCTGTGCTTTCCCATCCACCAATATATCCCTTGTGAAGTATTTCTTCCATTCGTTGATGTTCTTCAGTATTGATGTACGAATTCTCGTGTAGCGAACGAATCAGTAGCACCAAATTCTCTGTTGACAACGTTTGCATCGCTGCCATACAAACATCTAGCTCATGATCGATTGTATCAACGCTCCACGGTCCATGTGCATCACTACCATCTATTTTGCTCTTTGCCTCATTCGAATTGTCATGATCGTCCTTGTTCACTGATGACTCTGGTAGAGCTACAGACCCACGTTTCACGCTATCAAATTTCGACAGAATGGGGAAAATTGTTTCGAGAACTTTAATTGCTGCTGAGAACAGATCGTTCTTCAGTAGAATCAGCAATGGTTTCCACCGATCAATGCGATCGCTGAACACAAATGTCGTCATTTGGCAAATTACATACGCGACGATGGGTTCGGTTGTCAAAGCAGCAGTTGCTGAAACGGTTGAATTAATATTACTGTTGTCGTACTCTTGAGACTGTATCGCACCTTCTTGAATTGGAGCTCCAGTTCCTCCACCATTTCCTAACCGATCGTCACATTTGCTTCCCAATTCAGCGACATGCTGTTCAAGTGAGGCGTAAAACGGGACAATTTGGTAAGTGGACATGGCTGAAGCTCCAGCAAACCAACGCCTTAATGTCAAGGCTTCTCGGGATCGATCTCGGTGTAAATCGATCAGTTCGACAAACGGTTCGTGTGTCTTTGGCGAGTAAAACTTCAGTCTCAGCATCAATTTCCAACACCACTGTGGGAAATCCACAGTATCCTCCAGCCAGAGTGCACGACGAATCGACTTCGCAATCGATGAGACGTGCAGCTTTTGTGGCGCACCACTTCCGGACGTTGTAATTGTAGATGTTAGTTCATGCGGATGCTCACGTCTGGTCTTATAAAGAACCAACGCTTCAGCGACTATCAACGCCACCTGACGATGCAAATGCGGGCTTGTGAATAGCCGCTGCTCCTTTATATCAAATTCCCAATTGATACGGTCCAGAAGGAACCTCGCTAGTGCACTTCGTGGTGCCGAAGTATTTTTCAGCATCAGCCATTCCTGAACGTTCGTCAGATCGGACGCCGTAGGCACCCACCGGTTAATCGGAAACGTTTCAAAGACGTGAATCCAGGTCGCTGCACATTCGTGATATTTAAACAGAAGTGTAATCAGCAATGAAATTATCCACGGGTGGACCAAGCAAATCGTGCTGATTGGGACAGCTGCTCGCTCTCCATTCTCGCCAAGGGCACTTCGACACGATGGCACAGTATAACCAGCGGTAAACAGCTCGTGGACAGCGACCGACACCAAATCATCGCGTTCATCAATTTGATGAATTCCTTTTCGCCCGATCTTGGTGCCTGTGGCACAGGATGCAGCCAAGCTCGCTACAGCATTCAGCAAATGAACTGCATTCTCGGTATCAGATGAGATCAAGTCATAAAGAATTGATCTATTTGCTCCATTCGTCTCCATAAATTGTACCCATCCAGACATCGTTTTCGCTTCTTCTGGCACTTTAGGAATATTAAATAATAGTAATGCAAGCACATCCCACTTGGCAAGTTCAGAAAGCGATCCAAACGGAAACGAACTCAAGCTTCGCCACGCAACTCGATTGCAGTCTGCTACAATCAATCCATGAAGGGCGGTCAGAAAAAGTTGGTCAAACAACGTCGGATAAAAATTGGAATCACTCGTCATGGAAACAGCAGCAGTTGATGCAGGAATCTGCGATGCGCCTTCCAACAATTCACCAAGCAATTGCGCGACTCGAGCCGGGAATTTTTCAAATTCTTGGAAAGCGCGTAGACTTTGCGTCAGCTCCAATACCACGGTCAATGCACGACTAAAGCTTTTCTTCACATCCAAACTGCACCGAAACAATTGTTCAAAGGCGAAAGAATTTGGAAATTGATTCAGCACAGCAACAAAATCTTCATCAGAGAGGTAATACCGATCCAGCATGTCTGGATTTTGCAGCAGTACCCATTCAGGAGACACTATAGTACCGCCATCCTCGCCAGCACCATTCGAAGATGCTGCTGAAACATTGGGTGGTGGTCCACTAGAGACCAGCACAGCCATTCGTCGTAACTTCTCAGGATGAAACACTAAGTGCAACATCGCTAGATAATGGTCCACCAGATCTTCACTCCACTCATGCTGAAGTGATCCATCCGTTGCCACCATCGCACGAGGAAATTGCAAAAATCGAAGGAGCCACGAGCGCTCTTCCGTTGCAATTCGCGGTAAATACATGGTATGCATCAGCAAATATGGCATATTATTCAACGATTTCGTTCGCAGCAGACTTTGCAAGCACGTTGAAATCCATTTTTGAAGGGATTGACGGAATCTCACCACACTGGAATACCACTCATTCGATGTTGTGGACACTGAGGAAGGCGGTAAGTACAGCACAACTCCACAACTGTCGCATGTCTTACACCATTGATTGGTTTCCATGGGTGAATTTAAACACCCACACGCATAACATTTAACTTTGCGCTCCATGCCCCCATTGCTGCCGTGATGAATCTTGGATTTAGAACTGTGCCAAACGAGCTCTCCTCGATAGAAAGACTGTGGAATGCGACCAAAGAGCCCTTTTTCATCCAGCGTCACCTTCTTCTCAAAAAAGATGAGTACATCCACACAGTACTTCAAATGGTCCACCAGGGAGCTTAGAACCGATCCTGCAGGCAACGTCTCGAAATAATTGATCCCAGCTGGTACGAGATCAATATCCCCTATCGCACGAGCTGATGCTGAAAAACTGCCACTATTACTTACACACGATGCGCTCATCTTATTGAGAAACGACACCAAATTTGGTTCTTGTAGGATACTATTCAAGTACTGTTCGACGTGGAAATACGCCATGGCACGATCAAATGTATGCATTGATGCCTCAATCGTTCGCAATTGCCGTAATTTGTCCAGATGAACTTTCAATTTCTCCAACTGCTGTGGCTCTAATTTTGCAGTTTGGAATTCCAATTCCTGTTCAATCTCTGTATGATCTCCGCATCGTTGCGAAGAAGAGAGGCGCTTCTGTTCAAGTATCCACACTAAAAAAAAACAAGACATACTATCAGCTCAAAAATGAGCAGTATTATTAATATAGCGTACGATTTTCTTACCTTTCTTTACGAGAACATCAATCTCTTTCTTGTAAGACGCCTGCGTCGATGCCGCAGCGTGTAATAAATATTCGGCGAAGAGGTAGCGCTCTAAGCGAGCGTACAACTCTCCTTTATTTGACTCAATGTGATGCATTTTCATTTCTTGACGTTTCTGGGACGCCTCAGCGCGCAATAAATTGATTTCGAAATTCACGTATGGTTCCAGTTTAATGCGTACGTGATGTCGAAGCTGTTTGTTCACATGCCCCTCATGCTCAACATGGGTTCCGCTCATTAAATGTCCCGATATCGAAGTGGAAGTCATTTGAACAGAAACCGCCTGTTGAGGTACCAAAGGATACAGACTTCGACGACCCGAGTCTGACATTCGCGTTTTTGCGAAGGAATTCCGTACCGCTGCACCAACAGTCTCCATGGATTGACTCAACGTTGACCGGCCCTGAATCCTCATTACCTTGTCTGATTGTATATCTCGTTTAGAAACAGGTGATTTTGCAATTTTGATTGGAGAAAGTGATGGAGCTGAGGGTATAAGTACTCTAGGGTCACCGACATCAGACTCACTTTCGACCATCTCATTCTCTGGTGGAGCTGAGGGAGTCATATCTCCACTAGTGTGACGAGTCACTGGCTCACTTGCCTCTTGGTCATCATGAAATTGTGGGGCTGAAGGAGTTTCAAATAATGAGCGCGAATTCTTCATGAATTTGTCCGGAAATGTCTCGACAACACACTCCTCGTCAGATCCACTAAAGCTTGGAGCAGAGGGTGCAGACGCAATATGAACTGGAAAAATGGCAACAGGAACTCTTGCAGGTAACGACAGTGCTTCAACAGTATTCTGGACATCTGATGTCTCGGCGGTTATCTCTTTTTTCACGTACTCTACTTCAGCTTGCTTGTTCTCTGGTTCAGCAATAGTATTGATAGGCTCCTCAGCCTCAATATTGGTCGAATGAAGCGTTTCCTGCATCACTTCAAATTCAACAGCAGCGTCTGATCTATATTCTTTTTCTTCCAGTTGTATATCATCGGACTGCTCGTGAACACCATACGGCGAGTCCAACTCGCTCAAGGATGCATCCAACAATGCAAACAAATCCTCCTCGTTCTGATGGATTTCGCTGTCAAGCTTCATCACATCTTCATCAGTAGGGTTAATTTTTGTCTCTTCCATTTCTTCCATCTGTGTAGCTATCGTGTTCATCATATTGTCTTCATTTACATCCCAAGCTATCGTTGGCACATGCGCATTTCTTGGACTTCCGCCGCTGGTGTTGCCGCTGGTAGCGACCAAAACACTTTGTTCATTTTGCAGCGCATCAACTATATCTTCAGTAGCAGCAGAATTTAACACTAGTGTTCCACCTAGCTCTTCTTCGATTTTCTGTTGCTGCTTGACTTTCTTCTTGCCATTTCGTCGATGCGATTTCTTCTTCACTGCTTCCATGTTGTTTTTGCAAAATTGACAGCAGACGTCGTCGATTGAATAAGGTACCAATCAATAGCTTACACACACGTCTTTCACAGACGCGTAAATCGGTAGAGTGATGAGAATCAATGGTTGAATAGGAGAAACGATGTAGAACAAATGCTCTTTCCTTTTCAGTAGCTTCTCGTGCTGTTGTTTTCCTTCTTTTTCATGCACCTACAACTTGTTCTCCGTTTCGAAAAGAGAATGGGTACCTTCTTGCAACATCCAAATAGGATCTGAAGGTTGCACGAAGTGATGTTGAAGCTGTGTTGCCTATCATTCTCAGTACTCCATGCTCGCCGATTACACTTAGCAGACATCATGCGCTTTTTTCTCTTGCACTTCATATACTTCATGTGACATTGCAGTAGCTTTTCACAAACATTTGATTGCATCGTTGTTAAGCTTCGAAACGCTCTATTTTCTTCATTCAAACAATTCCACACTTAACTCTTATTTCCCATGTATTCTCTACCACGCGCAGTACAGAACACGTGGGGAATAAAAGTTAATGGTGCAATTACTCTATTTCAATTGTGGTACCAGTCTCAACACTCATATAAATATGGAGCTATGTACATGTACGTCCCCATTTACCAAAACAAAAAATAGCACAAGCTTAGTTATCGCAACCAGAACCACCGAATAGCGTGTAACACGACATGCTCGGAATCAGCGTCAGTAGGGTAATAACCATGCCGTACAAGAAGATAACTGAGCAGAATATCACAATGGCCGAACTTGCTGCCTTTGTAAAGCCACCGTACATACGAAGCTGTTGGGCATCGAGCTTCTGGCTCGGCAGGAAGAACAAACCAATCAATGCCAGTGCGTTGATGGCAAACATAAGTAACAGCGAAAGGAACACATCCCAGTGCGCATCCGATGTATCTTCTTTCACTTCAGTAGTATCATAAAAGTTGTCACCACGCCACAGACCGACCGAGTTGGCATTCACGAAAATATTAACTGCACGCTGCAATGTAAGCGACAGTCCAACCAGCGCACCTTCCGAGCCTTCTTGGATAATTTCTGTGATCGGGACAATGGTGTTCAACAGACCAATACCATCACTGATGTTCGTGATCGAGATGAAAATGCGATACATGTAGCGGTCACGGACGACTTCAAAGCAGACCAAACTGGCGATGATCAAGTGTGGAATGATTTGGAACGCAGGTGCGAGCGCAAAGAAACTCGGCCAGAGGCGGTTCATGAACACATAGCGCCAGACGACCATGGTCAACATCATGACGATATCGGAAATGGTCTTGATGACCATAGAGTTGTCCGGAGCAGCACCCGCCCAGGTGCGTACAACGTAGATTGAGTCCGAGAACTGAATGCCGAGGAAGAGCGTGAAGAAACAAATGAACGCCATCACGCGCCACACAGCCTTCTGCTGCATGATCTTCCAAAAGATCTGACCACGGATCTTAAATGATGTGTTGAGCGAGTACACTTCTTCCTTCCAGTACTTGAGGATGAGCGGGAGTGGCGCAATAGAGATAATCCCCAAAAGCACGAGAGCCCATGCAAGTGAGATGTTAGGATTTGTGGTGTCATTTCCGATCGTCAAGTAGTTGAACAGCGTTGCCAAGAGTGACACCCAGCGACGGAACACCAAGTACGAGTATTGAATGGACCCACGTTCGCGCAGAGATTCACGTTGAGACAGCTCAATCACACGCGTGTGCACACACAAGTAGGTGATGATGCACCCAAAACTAGCAGCAGCGGCAAGCACAAGTGCAAGTGCCTTCAATGTGCCGTCACGTGGCTCCGCTTTGAGCGTGTCGAAGAAAGCACTTAGCCCAGCGATAGCGAACACACTCACACCGTTAAGAATGAGCCCGACAATCATATACCCTTTACGACGCAGCCCCATAATCGGATAACAATCGGAAAGCAAACCGATGAAAAAACTCAAAGCCATTGGCATCTGAATCAATCGTGCGACAGCCGTGATTTCCTGGGAGTTGAGTCCCATTTGCGTACTGTACATGGGTTGTAACACGTTTAGCAACGACTGGTAGGAGAACATGGAGGTGAAGGTCGCAGCTGCAAGACCAAGGCAGTCCATGGAGAGGAAGTCCACCGCGCCACCTTTGCGGAGACTGCCGTACATTTCATGATTGTAAAACTGATCTCCAGCGACGAAGCGGTTGCCATTTTCGTCGAATGAATCATGATCGAAATCCTGTGGCGATTCGTATGATGCAAAATCAATCTTGGACGGCGGCGGCTGTGGCACCACCCCCGTGACAGTCTTCATCGTCGCTTTGTGAGAGAGTAGCTGCGTGTGGTTCTCGAGTCAAGTCGACAAATGAACGCCAACAAAAAACAAGAAGAGCATCTGGACTCTTTTCGCACTGGCGTCATTACCAAATGCAGACCACTCTCTCCATCTCTGACAGATGGCGAGGAGTTCCGCCTGTTTCTATTTGATGTCCTAACCAGGCATGTAAAAGCGAGAAAAAGCGAGTTCACGTGAATTGTGAAAGATGATGTTTATCTAGATAATATCGAATATTAAGTATTACTGTTTTATTTAGTAATTGGTACACTAGACCACTCAAAGAAGATTGTAGATAATTGAATATCGAATTTGATATCATTGAATCGAGTTATAGGGCGTTGTCTATAAAGGCTGGCGTACTGTACGTGGATGGGACCACTGCGTGTCAGCACACTGCTCCTCCATGTCCCACTGCTATTGTCCAATGCCACACGCGCAACGAAACCAGACACAAGAGACGAAACTGGATCGGGAAGAGGAAAACAGAAGCTTATCTCTATATCAATACATTCGGTGGGAAAGAAGAAGCAATTGCTACGCTCCTGATTTGCATAAAAAACTGAATTAGGTTAACTTCCGCTGGTATTAACGGTCGTCTTGTCGTCAACAAAACTGTTCGCTCTCTCCCAAGTCAGATTGTTTCTTGCTTCCTGCAACTTGGCCACATGAAAGATAACCTTATTCTCTTCCATTTTGCACCATTTCTTCATGAAAGAATTAGCATAGCAACATAATTAACCTACTTGCCATCTACTGCTTTCTCTCTTAGCCTTTATCTCATTGTCGCTGCGCACCAATCGATTGTTGTGATAACAAGAGCGACTATGACATGATAAATGGCAAAGGCGAGCTGAATGTTGTTGGGTCAGCACAAGCAAGAAAAGATACGCCCACATGGTTAGGTTAGCAGCATAGAGAGTGAGAGTGGGATCTGATCTCTCGGATTCCTGTCGCGTGTTCACTCTTGTCTGTGAGTCGCGCGATTACTGCGCGTGTCAAACTTTGGCTGTTTCTTTCGTGCAACTGCTGCTTGTGTTGTTCGCTTGTATTGCACTGGCAGCACCTGATTCAGCAATACGAGTACATCTTCCTTCAATGTTTTGTTTCCTACATTTATTTGCTTCAATCCTTAGTTGTCGTCACTGGTATATCGTATAGTACGCGAACAATGGAGCCAAGCATACTTGTAGACAACATTACATTTGTAATCCTTGCCGCCAACGGATCTGATGTTGAGATGTTCCCGCGTTCTGATCAAACGATGTGCTACGCACATTGAATGCCAATGCAGTCCCGTACCTAGAGAAGCACAAGGATTTCCGTTTGAAGAATGTCTTCGCCATCCAGCAAAGCATGAACCAATGTTTCTGTCACAACTTGGTAGTAATATATGGCATGTATGAAACTACTCTGTATTTCGTTTCTGTTAGTAGTTCCATCTTTCTTGAATACTTTATAACTACACGGGTATACGTGTCAGAATAAATGCCTGAAGCACAGACCCACTTCAATTGGTTCAAAATAGGAGTCTTGCTCGATTCCACACAATTAGCTTTCGTCACGAGGTACTTCACACATTACTGTTGTCAATGGAGTGAATTTGGTTGGAATAGTGGTGATTTGTTGGGTGCGCAGGTTGGTGCTATCAGAGTTGATCATTGCAATAATGGATACTAGTACTTGGCAAAGCCAACTTTTTGTGGGGGCAAGTACTAGAGTCCCCTTGCTGTTTTCTGCTAACATAAATAAATCAAATTGAACCGACAACCACTGAGGTCATGACTGGTGTGTGGCTGTGACGGGAAAACCGAGAAGCCATATTAACGAGGTGATATCGCATCCATGGTGTAGAAGTGCATGCAATTGGTGTGGATATGAAGGTGATTTCAGCGTGGCTGCACCGTTCGCCACGGGTATCATTGAAAATATTGATACAAAAGAGAATACTTTGGGCTTGTTCATAGACGAAGCGATATCGCGGACGAGTTTAAGACATGACCTTTATACTGATGCTCCACTTGACCGCAAAATATGAGGAGAACATAAAGCGTTTTATATCATCCCATCGTCATTGTTCAATATACTAGTACAAGAGTAAGCTTCCATTTATATCGATCGCTTGGTGTACAACGATTTATTGCCGTACACGCTCGGTGCATCCCGAGTTCAACTTATTAAATTAAGGGTAACTACTATTTTTTTGAACCTGCTAGAGGCTCCGCTAACAACCATCCCCACCAGCAATCTGATAACACGACCAAGCTGGTACGAACGTCATAACATTAATTGACTCAGAGAAGAAGAACAAGCTCAATCCCAGTATCAAAATCATCACTGCGGCGGCTTTTGTATACCCACCGTACATTCGCATTTGCTGCGCATCCAATTTTTGTGCGGGCAAAAAAAATAATCCGATCAGAGCGAGCGCATTAATACCATAGTTTAGGAGAAGCGTAAGGAAAACGCTTCGACGCACAGTGGACGTATCTTCAGCAACTTCCTCTGGATCATAAAAGTTCACGGCACTGAAGAGACCATTTCTGCTGCTAGTTTCCACGAAATTATTCATGAGATTTTGCAAACTGAACACCATTCCGACAATAACAGCTTCCGTCCCTTCTTGAACTATCTCGGTCAACGGCACTAAATTTGTCAAATCATAAATTCCAGCGCTAATGTACGAGATAGACATCACGCATCTGTATAAATAATGATCTCGAATTGCATTCGTTGTCACTAACGTGGACATCAGCAATGGAGGGCCAATAATGAAGAGCGGACACCAACTGAAGAAACCACGCCAGTCCGCATTCATAAAACCAACTCGCCAGCATAGAATCGTCAGCATCCAAATCACATCTTGAACGACCGTTAGCAGTAGAGTATTGTCGTTAACTGCATTAGACCACATTGCAATAACATTTGCTGCATATTCAAATTCAACGTTGAGGAAGAATGTGAAAAAGCAGATGAATGCCAATATCCTCCACACAGCTTTCTGTTGCAACATCTTCCATACGATTGGTCCCTGGATTTTGATCGACGTTGATATATCACTTTGTTCTTCTTTCCAACAACATAGTATCGCAGGTAGAGGTATAATACTGACCACCACGAGCAAGAGCATGGTCACTGCAGCGCTCACATTGAATGGCTCCTTCAAGTCTGATCCCACAGTGACGTACGTGAATAAAGTAGCTACCATGGATATGAGCCGTCGAAATACGAGATACGCTGCCAAGAATGAGCCTCTCCTCGCCAGCGATTCTCGTTGCGATAACTCGATCACATGGGTATGAATATTCAGATGCATGATAATCGATCCGCAAGTACCGATCGCTGCCATTGTGATGCCCACGGCGACAGTGGAATCAGGAATTGCGTCTTCAATATTTACGGTTTCCAAGTGGCGTGTTAATCCGGCCATGGTGAGTATACTGACAGCATTCATAATCAGCCCAATCAGAAAATATGCTTTCCGTCGCAGCCCCAGGAACGGACAACAATCCGACATGAACCCGAAGACAAACCCAAACGAGCCTGGTAAGTTAACGATACCCTGTGCAGCGAGTCGTTTTTGCGGCGTCAAATGCAAATACGCGAAGAAAATTGGTTGAACGATGTCATTGATGCAATTCAAAGACAGAGACGATACAAATACTGCTGCTTGTATCCCGAGACTCTGTCCGGAGAAGAAATGTTGTGCAACGCCCTTGCGAAGACTCCCATAGAGCTCGTAATTAAAGAATCTATCACCAGCAATAAAGCGCGTGGGCTCAAATCCTCTTACGTCGTCTTCGTCGTGGATATCGGAAATGGTGATGCTGCCATCGCCAAGCATGTCCACGTCGTTGCGCATGGGGTTGGCATACACGTTGAACATTGGCGGCTGCATCACTTGGGACGTATATTGTGATGAAGAAGACGGTCACTGGCCCTCTTCAATAGACATCAGACAGGCAGGATTGCTTCGCTTTTCCGTCTATGTCATACGGATATCCTTTGTGTGTATGTCGCCATTTGCGCCATTTAGCGCAATCCATGACCGGCCAAGTCAAGCATGTCAGTGAATAGGCGTGCAAGGATTGATCAAATGTCATCCCTTCTTTATTCTCTCAACTTGGTAGTTTTCCGTAAAGGCGAGAGGCGAGGCGACATCGTTTATAATACCATCTGATAATGCGGAATCGCACTCATAATTTTCTTGTTTCCCTATGCGCCCAGTTTTGTCAAAAATTGAAAGATATTGCGATCCGGGTGCTTTCCGCTGAAAGCCGTATAAAAGGCAACTTGTAGTTGGTGACCAACCCGTCAAGCCGAAAGGGTAAGGACGAAGTGATGGGGCTACGCAATACTCGGCCGATACCACAGGCGCAAGCGGAGCTGGAAATCGTTCCATTCTTCCGTAAACGGTTTCGCTCGTGGCATCTAAAACATGTGGGGTTGGTGGCCACGCGAGCACGGTTGCTCACGTCGCGCGGCTGTTTGGATAAGTTGCAATTGAGTACAGTCTTGGGAATCAGAGAGGAAGAATTGTTGAATGAGATGATGCGTATGTTTCTACCAAGAACACCAACGCGGGTGCAGTGTATGGTGGACATCATGGAAGTCAGTATAGCGTTGATCTTGGTCGCACATGCGCCGAGTATGCTCCGTCGCTTTGAAGGCAAGTAAGTGAACGCAAATAAAGAAATCACTAATGCCAATTGACACTGATATTATGTGCTTCCATTCGTTAGCAATATTCGATCTGATCGACTTTGAGAAACGCGGAAGCATTACTCCGACGGACCTTGTCATGTGTAAGATTGAATGACTCGATATATTCTATATATGAACACAATGTGTACTTTGCGCGTGCTTATGCTTCATAGTACACGGTGCTGTAAGCCGCGCCATTGTGAAACTTTTCGGCTACGCTGTAAGTGTTGTATTTTTGAAATGTGACGATGAGCCGTCATGAATACTGCGGGATGTATTGCGTGGTCTACAGGTAGAATCGGATCCCCCGACGGCATGGATCTACATTAATGCCATTCTGCATTCCGGAGTTGTAAATGAAGGCGAACGAATAGACAAGGAGACTATATGTAAGTTCATGCTCTCAGACTGTTATGCAGTTCATTACGTGAAGCAATGTACAGGAGAAGGTGAAGTATTTCTTTTGCCGACCTCGTAGCATGGCAGAAAGTCGCCTAATTTATTGAATCTATCGTAATAGACAAGCCAAAGCTTTATGTGATGATGGAGAAAGACAGGAAATTTTTGGGTGCTGTGGAGTTCAGCAATGAACAGCAAATGCAATCGGAGTCGCTGAGTGTTCTTCGAGAAATGATACTTGCACAAATTTACATGGCCCCGCCAAAGTTTGCTTTTCTTCGCCAGGGGCAAGAGATTATACGAGTGAGCGAGCCTATCACACGAGCATGGTCTATCATCCCATTCGCTTTGCGTGGATCACCTGGGTTACGATCCCACATTATTGCTCAAAATCGCCGACAGGAGCGGCCGATTCAGAAAAATCGATTCGAATTTCGATACATGGGGAATACATTACCTCGGTACAAGAAGAATGTGCATGACATTGGCCCCGTCTACAAGCATCGCGAATTTCGAGTCGACAAAACTTATTCTACGAAAGTACTGCAGTCAAAACTGCAGTGGCGTGTTGGTGTGAATTGGAGTGGGGAGTGGATATATAGTCAGGCTTCCATCAAGGCATCAACAAAAGCGAAACTCTTGAAGCGGTTGCGTACTATCACTAAACCTCTTCAAGGGACTGTGCTGGTAAAGAACCATTTTGGTGAGCTCATATCATCGTGGAATCCAGTTGAATATACAATTTCGAATGATTCAGATTATGAACCCGACATATCTGAGGAATTGCCAACATCAATGTGTTATAATATCGTTAAGAATGGAACGAAACGAATACCGAATATAACATTACGGGAGCACAATAAAATGAAAGAGGCACGAAAGGAGCGTATGCGATGGAAGGCGAGAATTATTGCGATGCAAGCTCAACATGACGTGGTGAAAAAGAGTCGACCGAGTCATGTCAAAGCAAACACTGCAAGGCAAGAGGATTCTATTACTTCGGAAGAGCGGCATACAACAATTCTGGTACGAGTCGAAGAAGATAGCATGTTGCCATCTCGACTGATTCCTACAAATCCGAACAAGCAGAAGCGGCTACACAAAGAGGAAATTTCTAATTCACATGCAGGTCACGAAAAGAGAATGAATATGATTTTGTTGCACCAGAACATGATTTTGGCTACTCCGTCACATTCATCGGTGCGAAACCTGAGTAATCTTGGTCACTACAGTGCCTCCACCAACATCTGGTTAGAAGATGATGAAGTGGAAGTGTTTCCGGTTTTGTATATTCGGCCACTAGACAATACAATTGATCCAAGTGTTGTGCCAACAGTTTTTGGCAGCACAACATCTAGAGATGAGCAAATTGCTGTTTACAGGGCTTCATTGAGTTCAAATTCTAGCGAGCTGGAAATTAATGGCACTGGCTTAAATACAGTGGCCAGCAAGTCGTATCTGTCAGAGTTTGAGTACGACATCAGTGCAACCGAAAGCAATCATGAATTGATTTTTCATCATATTGAGGGTGGATCGATGCTTGATGCCGTTGCACTCAATCGGAAGGATATTTTGGGTCGAACTATGCTTCATGACGTTGCTGAATTTGGTCATGGAAGTGTTATGGAACTGTTGCTAAAGGCGAAAGTGTTATTAAATGCCCGAGATAGCCAGGGTGATACAGCACTTCATCATGCCGCTCGGCATGGAAGACTGAGAGAGGTCAGCTTGCTTCTTCGGGAGAATGCTGAGGCATGGTGCTTAAATCATGAGGGAAAATCACCATTGTATTGTGCTCTGGAAACTGCTGCACGGAAAATATCACGGCGACTTCGCAGAGGCACATGTCTTCTTTCCAGTACAAAACAAACATCAACTACTTCAGATTCCGCAACCATCTACACACCAGACGACAAGAATTTCTTTGTCGCCAACCAAAAGTATGCGAAACTTCGTCAAGTTATTGACCTACTCTGGGACAGATATCCACCAGATAAACTTCTCTTGAATGATGTGTACGATCGTGCTTGCTGCCTTAAATTGGAACAACAAATTTACGGGGATCTGATTCAGTCTTGCCGTGATGGTAATTTATTGCGAGTTCAACGATTGATTGATCTCGAAAAGCGACCCACAGCACAGTACATTAACCATCAAATGGAATTTTTGGCCCGTAGCGCTCTTCATGAAGCGGTAGAGCAGGGCCACACAGCAATTGTTGATTTGCTATTAAAACTTGGCTCTGATGGTTATATACGCGATCAGCGGTTACAAACCCCACTGCACATAGCAGCCGAGAAAGGATACGATAAAATTGCGGAGTGCCTCACATTTAAGTTTCCTGGTACAATTTTTTTCCAAGATGTATCAGGCAAAACTGCTCTACATTTAGCAATCGAGAGAAAACACTCGAATATTGCAGTTCAACTTATTACGATTGCTCAGACCTATTGTCACCACAAGCTAAGCGACAATTGTGGCTCTTGCACGAATGGTGCTTCGCCTATCAAGGTACTCGATATTCAGGATATCAACGGATATACACCACTCCATTACGCTTGTATCCACGCCGATGAAAGAGTTACCGGCGCGCTTGTTGAAGCAAACGCGACATCATCAATATCAATATGTGAATATCGTGTTCCCAGTCAGTGCTACCATTTTCTTGGTCTATACTGGAAAAGTGGAACGCTTTCCTCCGTTCATCAAGTCCGCAAACGGAGTACCCAACAAATTTTAGATGATTATGTTACAAGATTTGATATTGATTCTCCATTAGAGTTGATATTGCGCGGCTGCAAACGTAATCCATTTGAATATGCCAAGTACTTACGGATATTAGATAATGTGATGCATCACTATCGCAAGAATCAACCTGATGAACAACATCAAACGAATATCAAGAAATCACAGCCATGTCTCTTTCATCTTGCAGCAGAGATAGCCGAAGTTAATATTAGCGTTGCTGTTGAAGTTTGCCGAAGATTAAGCAAATTGAAATTTGAGATCAATATGAATCATGAACGAACTGGCGACACTGTTCTCTTACAAGAGTGCAAGCGCGTATGCCAAGCTGCGCAAAAGCGAACTGAGCGTAAGATATCTGCTAGTGTCGATGAGGAGAGTGATACTGAACTGGCGCTTATTAGATGTTTATTGGAGCTGGGAGCAAATATCAATATGGCGAATCAGTCGAACGGAGATTCTCCTATTGGTTGTGCGGCTTGGTATGGCCACTTACGGTTGATGGATTTGCTCTTGGAATCTGGAGGTGATAAAGATATGTTTATCCGACGATGTTCGTTTTCACCTCTGCATTTTGCCGCCCTCGGTAACCGTCTTGTTTGCGCAAAGGCTCTAATCGGAGCAGGAGCGACCGTGAACTTTGACGTGACTTCAAAAAACGAAGAAACTCCGCTTTATTTTGCTATCCGCTCCAAAAGTGAAGCTATTGTCGATTTGCTACTGTATCGCGGCGTTGATGTAATCACTCCTTGCACTATACAGAACAATGTTGCAACTTCGTTTGGTATCACTCTATCGATTTCAAATTACAGCAAAAATTATAGGAAGATGGTGGAGAGGACTGAATCAGCGACGCCTTTGCCGCCCGTGATAGCTTCGCCATTGACATTTGCACTGGTCGTTGCCAGGTCCTTGCGACCATTTAGGACCCAAGATGAATTCGGTTGGGGGATCGGTCGTTCGCACATGCATGAAGATTGGGCGACGATGAATCGGATATGTTTGAAACTGGCAAGTCGACTAGCCGGAGCGAATGAAGGCGGTAAAGGATTGATAACACCCAATGACGTTTATCTGGCAAGTACATTAGGATACTGGGATGTCATGAAGCTGATTCTGTCACAGCATATCGCGCTGTCGAATGCATCGACCTCACCTTCAATGAATGCTCTGCACTTTGCTGCCGCTGCGGGTCAGACTAACGTAGTGACTGCGCTTATTACTGCCGGTATGAATGTTAACTGCGTTTTACTTCAAGATATAAAAACTTGTGGTAAAATTGGCACGTTTGGTGTCAAAGTATCAGCGAAAGTAGACGCTACGACAGTAAATCCGAAGGATCGAAAGCGGAACAAGACTAGAACGTTTGGGACAGTTTCAAGGAACCGAGGAGCGTTATTTTTCGCCTTGATTAATGGGCACGTGCAAACAGTAGCCAAACTCCTTGTTTTGGGTGCTAATCCTTTGCAGTCTATTCCTCATATTCGGAAAAAACAAAGGCGAAGAAAAGAGATCCTGCAACGTGAAGAAGAGCCCTCGAACATATGGGTTGACGTTGATGTAGTCTCGTTCTTAGTCACTGAATCGATCATAAAAGAGCGCAAGATGTCATTTGTCACTACTGGATTTCGAGATAGAGCACAGTCAGATGCCAGCGTTCAATTCATTCGACACATTGAACGTAGCATGAACGAAAAGGTGCCCCTGTTGCATCTTGAAGTTGCTATGGGGAACAGGCATCTTGTGGAGACACTTGTAAACGCTGGAGTGAATATCTTTAGTAGCTTCGTACCAGGAAGTATCGATGTGAGGCAGGAGCACAGTACTGACGCCGAGACAGCGGTACATGTAGCTGTGGCTGCTGGACATCTCGAAATTGTGAGCT
Source organism: Pilasporangium apinafurcum (assembly GCA_001600495.1). Taxonomy (NCBI): domain Eukaryota; phylum Oomycota; class Peronosporomycetes; order Pythiales; family Pythiaceae; genus Pilasporangium; species Pilasporangium apinafurcum. The sequence continues at coordinate 80,423 of BCKE01000042.1, forward strand.
ACTTTGCAAGTCTTGCGCAAAATAACTTTCCACAATGTTTTTTGCGCGAAGGAATGAAGTTCAAGAGCCTACTTGTCTCCGCCTGCGAAAGACACCAGACGAGAGTTCTCACCTATTTGCTGAAGACAGAAGATGTTAATGGATGCAAAATCGGAGGTGGATTCTCGTACAAAGATTCAAGTGGGGAGTTTCACGATGCTTTAAAGGTCTCTGCAGCAGTACAGTTCATGGACGGATTCAACCTCTTAATTGACCATGGAGCAAGACCTGATGCCGTCGTGCTTATCAACTTACTTCAAGCGCTCGAATGGAAAGTGCCAATACATTCTTCGTCATGGATGGATAGCAATACTAATCGAACAAGTGTGCTTGAAGGAGAATATCAAACCCAATTGGCGTTACTTCGCCGAAAGAAAATTCCAAAGTCTTGCTCTGTGAAAATAGCTGTGCAATTGCTTTACAGCATCATAGAGTACATGGACGATCTAACTACCTTTTTCGGCATAAGCGCATCATTTGATCTATTCTTGAAAATTTTGATCACGTGCTCACGCCACGAGTTTTGGTTTGTTTTGGACAAATTATTCGTTTCACACAAGCAACAGTTTCTGGATCCCTCCAGTACCTGGAAGCCGATGCTTATTCGAGCATCATGCTGTTGCTTGGTACTCCATCGTGCTGCAATGAATAATCAGGTGGAATTGGTGAAATTTCTTTTGGCATTGGGTGTACCAGCTGATCTACGATTAAGCGAAATTCCTTCCACGAAATCTCCCATCTGGTATGCTGCGTCGCGAGGCTGTCTCCATACATTTGTGATACTAGCGTTACACACTCCATCATTTCTAAGCAATTGCGCGTTTCACCGACACTTAGCCAGCGTGCCCATGTGCTTTCGGTCAATCAACGCCTCACGAAGTTATTTCTCACCCAGTTCTACTTGCAAATGGCAGAACTTGAGTGTTTTCGGATGTTTTGAAGTGAGACAAGAACAAACTAATTACTTCTGCATTCAAAAGCTCATTAATTATGCTCTTTATGAGTTGAAGGAGCCCCACTGCAATTCGTTGCTTCATCATGCTTGTGCGAAAGGTGAGCTGCTATCAGTCCAGGTGCTAGTTGAAGCAGGAGCTGACATCACAGCCCAAAATGATTCAAAGAAGACACCTTTAGCACTTGCTTCTGGGAGAAAAGATTCGTTTGGCGTCGCGATAGTCCGCTATCTTGTAAAGACACTGAAAGAAAGGACAGTTGAAAGTGACAAGAGCATACTTAATTTCGCCTTGTTAAGCTGCTTTGCCCAACCACCGCCATGCAATCTGGAAGTTGCCAAAATTCTATTGACAGCAGGTGCTGATGCAAACTTTGTTATTGTCGACACTAGAAGTAGCGAACAACCAGCGAAGCGTTCCGCCTTACACTACGCTCTAACGTCATTTCAAGGTTCTGGAGTCAAGTTATTGTTGGATTATGGTGCATGTTTGACTATCCCGAGTGCAGAAGAATTCCTCGGAAAATTATTTGTATCAATACATCACGAAAATCGACTACACTGGCGGCGTCTCTCTATGTTTCTCAAATATCATAACCAGCGGATACTGGAAGTGGAAAACCTAATGAGGCTATTTCTTGATAAGAATGTGTTTTCAAAAGCAATGAACGTGGATTTAGTGCACCAGATGATAGTGTGTGCGGCTGCTTTAGCAGCGACCGTTACTCAAAGAGTTGGATTAGAAAAACGATTCTGGAGTATTGTCGCTACGATATTGGAGCAGTACCCAGCAGAAACTAGAAGCAAACAAGCAGAATGGAATCAGAGGACGGCGTTGCATTATGCGGTGTTGGGACTTGAAATGGATGTCGTCGCAAACCTTTTACACGTTGGCGATTTTGACCTACTTGCAGAAGATACTTTTCAACAAACACCCTTGCATTTGGCTGCAATGAGCGGCGACTCACGCATTTGCCGTATTCTTCTCGAAAGTTTACGAACTAAGGGATTACCAAGCACGCGAAGCGTGGATAAACTCGACTACCACGGACGTACGGCACTGCATCTCGCCGTTATCCATGGCCACGAGATGATTGTGGAACTCCTTCTGGATGCTGGAGCGTCCGCTAGTGTTCGCTGTCATCAAGAGCTTAATGCATTTCTTTATGCATGCAAATGCAATCGTCTTGCAATTTTGATGATTCTCTGCTCAAGATCGCCTCTACATGTTCATGAACTTTTGTATACCGCAAAAGGAGAGTTCGGAATCTTCATCGCTGCTCGTCATTGTGCTTTTCGTGTCGTTCGATGGCTTGTGAGCGTATGCGATGGTGACCAACAACTAACCGCGCTGCTACCTGATCATCAACAACTATCAACCATGAAATGCATATATGGGCGTACACTGCTGCATTATGCTGCAATGTATGGTGATGAAGAAATTACACATTGGCAACTGCAGGCAATAAGCAAGGTATCCGACAATGCCTCGAGCGAACGACAAAGAATTGCCAATTTGAGAGACACTGCAGGCTATCCACCGCTCCTTTATTCAGTTGGTTTTGGCCACATTTCAATCATTAATACCCTCTGTGGTGCTGGAGCAGATCCTGAATTAGTTATTGACCACACAGAAGAGCCACGAACTCATCCATATGTGAGCAGTTTTGGTATCGCGACGCTCTTGAAGTGGTTTGCACTACCTGGATGGTTTGCATTTGCTAATAAGAAATTTGTGCCAAACGAGAAACCCAGGTTGACACACAGTGATAATATCGACGAGTGTTATCTTATGAATTCCGGCTACCGAGTACAACGCAGAAGAATGCAACATCAACATAAGGAAGAAACAACGCGCAAAATAAAGCGATTAGCCTTACGGAAGCGAATGTCTGACGTGTCAAAGACGAAGCTTACCGAAGTTGTGCGAATTCGAACATCCATGCGGTCCTGGCGATTCCCTCAAATGAGTCTCTTCGATTTCATGTGTGACGTGGGGGATCTTCAAATGATTGAGTTATTGGTTAGTATAAAGCTTCCTCAAGTTATCCGCAGGTCGAACTATCAATCACAACGAAGAGATTTCCTCCAAGTCGTTCGATGGAATCGCGTCGAAGTTGTGAAGAAGCTAATCACCAGATCAACATCAAAAGATCAACTCAATAATGAGGTGCACTTTATGGATTTCCTGGAAGTTGGTATTGATAGTGCTGTATCCCGTGGTCATGAAGATTTGACGATCTATTTGCTGATGCAATGGAATGGTATCAAGGAGAATGACCGCAAAGGCGCAGATACAGGTGTATTTGCGTTTCAGTTTGCACCTGTTTTTCAAGAGGCTATTATTCGTCACATGACCAAATTGGTCACATACATGATTGAGCGTGGAGGAGAGCAACTCGTCGCCTTCCACTGGAATGATGGCTCATCGCTGGTTTACGCATACGCTTTTGGCCACATAGATATCATTACATTACTCCTTCAGCACGGAGCACATTCTAGCCCGATGGATACGTGTGTCGCGCCTTCCGTTAAGAAATGGGTGCAGTTAGGATGTCCACAGGATGTTCATGTCCAGTGGTATCAGCGAGTTCTACATGCCATCTCGTCTTTGGACACAATTGCAGTTTCCAAGCCACTATTTATTGGACCGATCGAAATGTACGAGCCGCCACAAGAACGATTACCAATTGAAATTATCCGTGAACACTTCATTGTCGGCACTTCCGATAATGACGAGCATTCTACAAATATTTCTTCATAACTCGGGAACAATGACAACACGGCCATAACAGGAAAAACGAAGTCATCCATTCTCTATTGAAGTTATTCGGATACTAACCATCATGTAAACACCAGCGACTTTAAAAGAAATCGGCCGCTTTCATTCGCCCTTTGCTCGTAGTTTTCGATATCGTGGTCTTTTTTGTCTTCTTCGCATAAACAACAGATGTTGCTGAAGCCTTCAAGACACCCTTTAAACTCATGGGCGGATCTTTTGAGACGCTGTCATTCTTTGCTGAAGCTTTGAGGCGCTTGACAGATACTTCGTGGCGAAGAGCTTTATTCTTCCCAAAGGTAACTTTTTTCAATGTTTGCACTACATTGCTCTCTGTAGAAATAGACGACACGTCCACTTCAGAAGATTTTCGCTTCTTGGAGGCACTGGAGTCGGCCCCCTTCGTCTTCTTCTTTTTGTTCAGCTTTTGCGTTCGCTCACAGTGTCCACATAAAGCTTTACCAGTAGGGACGAGACCCTTCCCATAGCCTCGGCAGGTAGCGCATCGTTGGAATTTCTTGCCACTTCTAGTAACAAATTCTGCTTTGGATTTCGATTGTTTCTCTTTCGTCGCCTTTACCTCCTTCTCGTTCTTTGCTGGCGCCTTTGATTTTGCAGCCACAGCCTCCGCGACAGCAGCGGGCGAGACCGTCTTCTTCTTCTTGGTCGATTCGGTCTCTGCGCTTTCCTTCACAGGCGTATTCGTCGGCGTTGGAGATACATCTTTCACTTTCTGTTTGTCTTTCTTCTTCTTTTTCTCCGACGATGATGGAGTACTCTCCGTCTCCTCTCCCTGCTTTGCCTCTTCCTCTTGTTGTTTCATCTCCTTCTTCGTCGATTTCTTTTGTTTTTTCTTCTCTGGCGTAGTCGCTGGTGAAAGTGTCTTTGTCTCTTCCTTCTTAGCTTCTTCTGCCTCTACTTCTTCCGCCTCCACCTGGTTCTGCTTGCGTTTCTTGCTCTTCTGTTTCTTCTTCTTCTCTGGAGATTTTTCTGCTTTGTTTGCATCTTCTTTTTCATCTACTCGCGCAGCAGATTCGGTCCGCTCACGCTTCTTTCCGCTCATCTTCTTTGTCTGTGGAGGTTTCGCGGCTGCTTCCTGGATGGCCTTAAGCGAGTCAACTTTCGTAAGTTGGAAAAATTTTCCATAGAGATCGTAAAGCGCTGTACGATTACGCTCTGCAGTATCACTATGAACAAGAAAAAAGGAATACATGAGAGTCATTCGTTAACCAAAAGATCAACAATCAAATCAACACATACTCTGCGGAGGCAATAGTGAAGATCCGGTGCTGGACCTGCGCCAAGTCTACGTGTTCAAACACTTTGTCTTCTTCTTCTTCGTCGGTTTCATCGGTACCAGTTTCGTCGGTCTCCTTCTTAGACTTTTCTGGCTGCACACCAAACTTAAACTCGCTCAGCATAGGTCTACAATCCACATAGACCATCATGTTAGTTCATGTAAAGTTGTAATCTCTAAAGATTGCATTCGTACAGGAACACGAGGTCTCGGACGCGTTTGAAAATGATCTTGTCATATTCCGAGCCCATTAGCGTAAAAAATGGCTCCAGCAGCAACAGGAACGAGTCCGTGTCGACCGTCGATCCCACGGCTTTCCATAATTCCGTCATGTATAGATCCGAGAAATGCATACGCAGACCGTTGGGCAATTGACTGATGATCTCCGTCGATAAGGTTGACACAAATGTGCTCGTAGACTGTTCGTCCCATTCGTCGTTATTGAGAAGCACAAGCGATTGGTGCACGAACTTACGGATGAGTGAGTAGAATTTATCCAAACTATAAAAAAAAAATTATCATTAATCATCTAGCCATATTGTTAATCATATTTCCTAGAAAAACATAGCCAAACTTACCGTAGACCGTCAATACCATGCCATTCGCGGTGCATGGTGCGAAAGAAACTGTGCACAAATGCAAGCGACAACTCCACACTCGGTAGTTTATGAATCAATAATGCCAAATTGGACGACAATTCTTCCTGCACCGGTCGTTTGTCGCTCATCCACATGCAGTAGAAAAGTGCCTTCCACAGTTTGTCCAGTTCTAGATCGGTCCATGATGTTTTTTTGGTTAAGTATTGTGTCAGCTTCTTCAGCGCTTGATCTCGATATTTCTTCTCTATAAACACAAAACAAAATGACCGTCTGTAATGTATTCAAATGCCATTTTTATACGAGAGCAATCACATACCAGTATGTGCCAGTCGCTGGCCAAAGCGAGACGCTGCGTTTTCCATCGTTTCACGAGACAAATACCGAGAACGAAAAGCTTTTCGTCACGTGCGTAATGCTGCGAGTGGAATGGATGGCCGGCCCGCAGTTCTATTTCTCCGTTGGCGGTTAAGTGCTCTTTCATCCAATTGGTTATAAAACATCCTGATATTAATATTTTACACCAATAATTAGTAGCCTTAACTGTAAGACTCTTCTTATTGGTGAAAATTCATATAAGCATCATTGTCAAAGGATCTTTTGACTTCCTGGAAGAGAATGTAGCTTTTCGAACGAGCGGAATCCCTCACCACCTTGAAGAAGGGAATCAGACAAAAAAGACTAATCGATTGATGGTGGTGGGGAGTTCACGTGACCACATGGATGCGTCGCTGAGTGTCTCGCTGTCACCGCTGCTACCGAGCTCCGTTGAAGAAGTGGATCTGCCCGCTGATGAGAATGGAGGAGGCGCCGGTGGTAGCCGGAAGAAACGCGTGCAGTTTGAATTCCAACCAACACACACGGTTTTCACGCCACGGTTGACCGATTCGGCGTCGTTACGGTACCGGAAACCAGTGGATCGTGTGAACAGCAATTCGAGTCTGGCACTGCCGCCGTCGACAAGTTCCATTGCACACCCGAATTATGATGATTTCCTGCGAAGAGTGAGTGTAGTGGTCTATCAGCACATTCGGCGGTGTGAGAAGCGGCATCGTGAACAGAGCCGCCCGGGGACAAACACACCTGTCGACGGGGTGGCAGTATTGAATGTGACAGTAAATGGAGCGCCACGTGGTGAGACGCAATCAACAGAGTCGCGTGCCGCTGCACACACTGATGAAGTGGCAAATGACGACGACGACGATGATGTTGACGCGCTTATGTATGGCGATCAAACAAACAATCCAAGCAGTACCGCGTCGCCGAGACTCATTGATTTACCTGTGGAAGAGATTTTCCGTGAAGAACATTTCGTCACGCCGCAGTACAAATATACGTTTGTGCGGTTGCCGCGCGTGTTCCCGATGACGAGTTACGTCATGGAGAAGATCACATCCAAACGCAAAGTGCCGAGTGTCGATGAGATTTTCCGCTTTTGCAAGAATCTCTTCAACAAGGCACAACTCAGTGCTGAGTGCACAATCGTCTGTCTCATTTACGTGGAAAGACTCATGGAGCAGGCCAACGTCCCATTGCTTGCAGTTACCTGGAAACCCATTGTGCTCTGTGGGCTCTTGCTTGCATCCAAGGTAACAGCACCGCCGGAAAATCACCATCTTCATTGTGCTGACTCATTAATCGTCTTGTTGTCATGAATATATCTAGGTTTGGCAGGATTTGAGCTCGTGGAACGTTGAAATCAGCAGCATCTACCCACAGTACCCGCTGCACTCGATTAATCGCCTTGAACGGCTATTCTTGCATCATATCCAGTGGGATCTTTACATCTCGGCGTCAGTGTACGCCAAATACTACTTTGCACTGCGGTCACTGACAGAGAAGAAGGATTTTCGACGAAGGTACAATTATACCATGCGTGTGGACCCACCGAACTCGAAACGCTTAGAAGAACGTAGTGCTGCGATCGGGCACGAGCTGTACTCAAAGAGTCTGTAGATGAAGAGGTGAGTGTGTGAGTCCGTGAACGGGGGTTTTGTGTTAGTGGTTTTGGATCTTTGTGTATAAAAACGGAGGTTATGAGATGGATGAAGATGCTTACGACAGCGAGATCTTGTCTGCTTGTGCCTTGTAATCCCATCGTCGCTTCACAATGTCGAGAAGGCTCTGCTTACTCATTGTCGCGAGTTTCCCATCGCGGATAAACCCGCCAAGGTTTTCCGGTGGAAGTGCGAAAATGTTGGCGACTTCATGCAGGATATCAAAAATTTCGTCAACAGCGACGTGGTGGAACGTGCGGAAGATCTGACGATACGCGTTCACGTCGCGGAGTAGCATGCATGCACCATCCGGGTCGAATCGATATTTTTGCAGATGCTGCAGATACAAGTCCTTGAAGATTCCGCATAATGCAATAAGGAAGCGATCTCGGTTTTCTTCCATCTGTATCACAGTAAAACTGGTAATGTGAGTTGAAAGAGCTCAATGGATGATTATCAGTGTGATTTCGTACCAGAACTTGGCATATCATTGTAACCAGTGGCTGAAGATACTCGGTGCACTTTTTACAGGCTTTAGAGCACGAGAGAGACATGTTTGCCTCACTTCCAATGAAATCGTTCTTGTCTTGAATGGTGGCTAAAATATAACCAATTTTTTTTTCGACTACCGCAAGTACGAGCTGCAATCCGGATGCTATTGATCGCTCCAGTTTCTCGAGACATTTTCGTTTGCTTTCGTAGCAAATTCTGAATTTGAATAATAATGGCTTAGATGTAGCTCACGTTCAGATCATATACAATAAACCACATAAAACGACTCACGTGAGTTGTGTGGGTGAATCTGCTAGTGCAGATGAAATAGTCGAGTCGTATTGTTCTTCCAAAAAGTCAAGGCGGATGAGCAATTGCTAGAAAGATACCGAGAAGTACAGATCGGCTTGTATCAAAAAAATGATTAACAACCAAAGTACTGGTTGCCATACCTCCAAGACATTGAAATACTGTCCTGCAGATTCGGTGGTGAGCAGTGGTTCTTGTAAGAGCTCATTTGTCATTGTCGATATTTTCTAACCAAATGTACGAACAGATATGAAACATAACTTTGCTTGATGGACAGCGTAATGAAGCGACTTACCCCTAGATATCCATCTCCATACGATGCACAAAGTGATGAAAACATCTTCGTAATCAGTTCTCCACGCAGTTCTGAGTCCTTAAGGATGGTCTCACAACGTGCAATGGATTCCTTCAAGGCATGGAGATATTTGTCGGGGATTGATTCATCTTGGGCAATTAATAAGAGCGTCTCGTAGTAAATTAACGACATCTCAGGTGTCGAAAAGATGTTGTCTTTCTCAAAGTTAGAGGAAGATATGTTAGTGGCTGAGGCTCCTCCTCCAGCTGGCAAAGACACAGTGCTCGCGGTCGAATTTGCTGCTGCTGCTGCTGCTACTCCTACATTCTTTGATTTGGTTGCGGCTGCTTTCTGTTTTGCTGTTAGTTGCTGAGGAAACTTGATCTCAGTGAAAACATCTTTAAATTGCTGTTGCAGCAAGTCGAGCTCTGTACGGAAGTATCTCTGACGATGACTGCCAAATAGCGAATGAAGTTGTAAACTGAGGAATGTCTGCATCCGTTCACGATCAGCCTCGTTATTCATTGAAGCATTGGTTGATTTGTCTCCAGTGGAGGACTTTATCGTAGGCACTGGGACCTCAAGTGATTGGATTGTCTGAGCGAGATCGCACGTCTTCTCATACGCAGCACACAGAAGGCAAACGTACTCCGAATTGGCAGATACAGCGGTAGAAATCATTCCACCGGATGAATCCGACGCACGTCTCATGAGCGGATCTTGTTGCGGCTGATTTAAAGGCTGAATCTTCAAGAATTGATCCAGATAAGAGAATATTCCAAATGCTGGATCGTTGAACAATCGCTCTACAAGCAGTTCTCGAATGGAGTTGCATGTCGATAACGGAAACACGTTGCCAATCACAACAAACTGTTTTTTGCATATGTCACGAATTGTTTTGAACAACGATTCGAGATCCTGAATAGGATCAAGGGATGATTCTCTATGTGCACTTATGTTGCTATTCACGTGAGCATAGGAAATAGTTAGTTATTGTCGTGAGCGATGTGTGGATCAAAGGACCACTTACTTCGCAAGCCTGTCTTTCATGACGTTCCATACATATCGATCTCCCACTTTCTCTTTGTCATTGTATTCAATCAGTGACTCGGCATACTTGCACATATTATTATAATCCTGCTTATCTTGAGCGTCACTGAACTCGTTCAGTAAATTGTTCTCGATCGATTGACTGAGCCGTTCGATCTCCCCGACAGCATATGATATCACCGGAGATGACAATTCCGACGAGAAAACGCACATTTTCTTGATAACACGAGCTGCTTCACAGAGTTGCGCAGGATCATGCAAGATATTGAACACTTCGCTGCTGGATTTGGTCAGTCCTTTGTTTGCTGGATCATTGAGTGCCACCAATGCTTCCATCATTTCATCCGTTTCTAGCACTCGTGTTCGCTCCTGATCCAACACTGTCAGTCGATCACCGATTACCACTGCAGTGGAGCTCACTTTTGTAAAGCGTTCTTCTAAATCCTCCATCTGTGCGCACATTTGCTACAATAACATACTTTAGTGTAAGAGAGGAAGTGAAGCATTGTCTATAATATAATCATGTGCAGACAAGATAGACTACATTCAGCAATTGTTCGGGGCGTCGTAGACTTTCTTGATATTTGCTACTCGCTTTCTGGTTTTCCTTCTCTAATGCTGTAATGCGGTTAGTGATCACCTGGCGATGCTTGATCAGTCTCTCGATAGAATCTGCCAATGCCACCTGGAGTTCATTCATGGCATTCGTTTGTTGTCTAAACGACACCGTTTTGTTTGGACCTGTCACCATGCCGCCTCCGACCGCTTGGGCGCTTCCTTTCCGTTGGTAAATAGGTTCCCATGTGCTCGCGAGTAATTCATCGATCATCACTTCCGCATCATATGATTCATTATCGACAGAGGCAGTTGTTGCTTCCCCATACGAATGCAAAAGTTTCTCCAGCTCATGGCTACGCACACCGCCGCTATTAGATGTAGCAAACGCATTCATTCTACTTTCACTTGCCATTCTTCCCGCTATCTTCAACTTGCATTCACCATTGACAATAGACGACGATTGAAGGGACAGCCATGGAATATCTATTAAAGATCCACTTCAACGACTACCAGGGAGTCAATCCACCATTTGTTTTTGAGATAAATCCCTAGCTTTAGTGACATGTGATTGTATCCAATATTTTGTAATAGGTAACTAATAATATTAAATAATTAGATGATACGTTCTTAAAAAGAGGTAGCGAATATATTGGGAGAAAATATGGTGTCATTACTTTGTGGACAAAGAGACAGTTGGAACCAATGGAATGACTGGAGGAGAAGGAATGTGACGGGCTCATTGTCATGACTCTCTCCCACAAGACCAGTGATCTACTGTAGATTACTGCTACTTCACACGACCGCGACTGTCGCTATTTGCGTCGTTGATGGCGGCGGCAGCCACAAGCACCATTCTATTGGAGTTAACGGAAAGATACAATTTTTTTTCTAGCAGCCATCTTCAACACACGTGTTGAGCGCTTAAAGGATCAGCCATCTGCGCTTGCAGTCAACAAAAAGTTGTATAAAAAAATCTATTCTTGCTGTTTTCTGATCAAACCTGGGATAACAGCTTGTTTGGGTTGTTTGCCTCAAGAACCAGTTGGCAAAAAAGCGCAGTGTCCAGACGTATACAGGTTGGGCTTGTGCGACATACCACACGGGACCACTAAACATCTGGGTTCGAAATCGTACCTATCTTTTTATCCGGATGATCTCCAGTACCTTTTGCAATTGAATACAATTAACAAATGATGCTTGCACTAATTAACAGTTATCCGGATATCCGTCACAAGTATATATGCTATGTATAGTAGAATATTCCCAACATGGACACCTTTGCCCTCTATGCACAATCGCGACCTGACCCATGTCTTATGTACCTACAGACAGTTGCGCTTTGACAAGAAAAATCTCCCTGCTTCTTCCCATTCCTACCTACATATTCACAGACGTCAGCCTCCCATCTGTGGCACAGTCCCTCTCTTGACGTGTCGGTCACCCAGGATCTTCCTTTTCGCTCTCGCTCTATGGGATAAATCAGCTCGAAAATTACTAGAATCAGCCATAATAGTTGATCGAATGTGCCGCCGCGTGGCAGCCACCGTCTTTCCTCGTCACCTTTTCATTGAATTCCTTGAAGTGTGTCAACCCCCCATGCATTCTATGTATGGCTTGGGAGATTACGAAAGGACTGGATTCTCCCAAGCAAGCGTATCATTGTGTGGTTGTGCACGTCGAACTTTCCTGGCGTCATCCCCACTCTTGCCTCCAAAATTTCATACACGTTGGGTTTTTTACGCGCAGTCGTCCCATCGTACTCGCCTGGTGACGTCGTCATAGCGTTACTTCACACAAGATAATGGCGAATTTTCCACCTTCTTTTTTTTTTCTTTGCACTCAAAATGTTGTTCTTCACTGAACTGATCAACTCATCACATAAACAGAATTAAAAGAGCGAGCAGCGCGGCAAAGGAAAGAAAGCTGAAGCTGGCCAAGCACCAGCTGGAAGTGAGAAGAAGAACAACAACACACCGATAGGTAAATAGATAGTAGTAACGCATTGTCGCGTCTGCTGTCTTACACTCCATTCTATCCATCATAACCATAATCGATCCTTCCACCCTTGCCTTGTGTGTGGACCCTGTATGAATAACAGCGCCGCCCGTGCAGCAGACATGGGATCAAATAGCGCCTCAGAGCAACATGTGGATATTGTCCACTCTTCTACTATCACTAATGGTACCAGAACAAGCCATCATCATCCAGTTTTAGGGGATGTACAGGTCACAGGTCACCCACTGAGCAGCGGGAAACCTCTGCGAGTGGATACCATCGTGTCTTCCGCACCCACATCAGCTACGTCATCAGCTTACAGTAATAGCAGCGCTGGTAGCGTTGCCGCTGCCAGCGCGTTACCTCCACATTTACGTGACCATGTTGTGTCGATGTCGACAACCAATAGCATCAACATGGGGGCATTCGAGGGTGAATTGCTCCCACCAATCCCCGCGGCTCCAAGACGAATTCCGTTACTTCCGGAGAATATGAAAATGGAACCGACGATCGGCATCAACCAGCGACGACAGACGAAACGTGTGATCGTGTGTGGTGCCGGGATTATCGGATTGACGACATGCTATTATCTTGCGAAACAGGGCCACGAAGTGCTCTGCGTTGAGAAAGAACGCAGTGTTGGTACGCAGGTCAGCTTATGCAATGGTGCATTTCTGGACCCAGCACTCTACTCTTCGTGGTCGGACATCGGGCTTCTACGAAAGGGTATCCCACAAAGCGCCGGTGTCGATCCGAAACGCGTCAGCAGTCATAAAACAACTTCCTCTCCAGTCTTATCAAGAGATCCAGTTACTGCATCTACAACAGTAGCTTCAGCAAGTGAAGAATTTTCATCTGCAGATAACAGCCCCACTATTGAAGTGACGGACGAATCGGTCACTCCTTCTGTCGGTGAGAGTGAAGTAAAACCTTCCTCTGCAGCTGCTACAGTAGGTGTGCCGATTCGTCGTCCAGTCACTAGACAGCCAATTAAATGGCCACTGCGTGGGAAACCGATGAAGATCGAGATGAGTGCGTTCCGTGACACCAAGTTCTGGAAATGGGGAATCCAATTTTTCATGAATTCCAAGAAGAAGAAGTCAAACGAGCACGGCCGGACGATTCGAGAGTTGGGTTTTTATAGCATGCTCAAGCTCCGAGAATTACAGGCATTGACGAAAAAAGGAGAACTGGAAATGGACCAAACGGCGCAAGGAACAATTGAGGTCTTTCGTGATGCTGCAGAGTATGAAATGACACTTGAATCGGACCGTAACAAGCATTTGAATGAGTTGGGCATGGATTTGCAGCCATTGTCATCCACACAGGCGCATAACCTGGAACCAGCCTTAAGGGAAGAAATGTACGACGCCGGCGCGATCTTGTCGGCGTTTGGCACGAATGGTGATGTGCACAAGATGTGTGAGGCGCTGCACAAGCTCTGTATGCGACACGGCGTCATGTTTCGTTTCAACACGGAAGTGCAACACATTTTGACCGATCGCACGAGCGTCATCGCGCTCCAGACTCATCGTGGGCAATTGATTGAAGGCGATGAATTTGTTTTGGCACTAGGCAATACCACAGCATCACTGGCGCGTCAGGCGGGCATGAAGCTCAGCATATATCCCGTGAAAGGGTACGTGCTGTCCGTGCCCGTGCACGACCATTTTAAGGCACCGTTGCACAACATTTACGCCGGTGGTCACGCATTGGTATCGCCATTAGGCCGGACGCTTCGCATCTCAGGTGGCGTGGATTTCTCTAGCCCGAAAAAGGCGAAAACGAACCAGAAGCGCTTTGAGTGGTTACTTGCACAAGCGAAGATGCTATTTCCGGAAGGATATTTGGACGTGGGCAAGATGACAACCCATGTATGCTGGCGGCCTGTGACGCCTGATGATGTGCCGCTAATCGGTCGCACCAGCATTTCCAACTTGTTCGTGAACGCTGGTCATGGCTCGAAAGGCTGGACACTGTCGTTTGGTGCAGCGGCGCTCATTGCTGATGAGATCAGTGGACTGCGACCACAGTTGGACATGTCCAAGTTCGACCCGCACCGCTTTGGCTTTTTTGGCTAGACTGACAAAGCCATATACCTCCATTAATTTCCCTTTTGCGACAGTAGAAGAATATTTAGAGTTTGTAGATCGGATGGGCATATTTGGATTTCATTTAGAGATAGATAGAGACCTGGCGCCACATCAGGCAGCTCATCCGATTTGGAACGTATCATAATATTATTTTAGCAGCGACGTATATCTTTCCCACATTTCATTAAAGAGTGAGCCATTCCTGTTCGCGTTCGAGGTCAGTGGCAGTGATAGAAATGTAGCCATTCAGCAAAAATGGCAGTAGACGCTGCTGAAAGACTTCTCGATCTGTTAGCCGCATTTGCCATTCCAAACAGATCTCATACTGCTTTTGGGTTAGGAATATACTGTTCTCATTTTCAGCACTTCTGTATCCGTTCGCCACAGCAAACTCTCGATGCTGGAGACGACGGAGTAGTCTCTCAGCTGCGAGGGTCTCACATCCATCAATATACTCGCGTAGCATGGTTTGTTGATGCGATAAGCTGTACATCTCGAGCGTTTTCCGATCAATTATTAGGTGGGGAAGATCAAGGATGGTCTTAAATTGATGCAGTTGCCGCTGAAGTTTTGCTATATGCGTTTTGGCTCTAAGTCTCGTGTTGAGGATGTCATTCAGATTCCCAATGAGAGACTCGACTGTGGGTGGAGCTGTGTTTAGGATGTCGTGGAGCTTGACAGTCTCCAGATCATCCGCCAAAAGCTCGCCAGTGCGCTGAAAATACCATCAGAACGACTACGTGAAGATGCTTCCAATGGGCTAATAACAAGTAGTAATCTAAAGCTTGGTGTACTCACCTGTACAATTGCTTCCAGTTGTGAGATTACAGAAGGTTTGGCACAATCATCCCATTGAGCACCTAGTGGAAAAAGTTTCATCGGTTGATATTGGTGGTGTTTTGATGGCGTGCGGGAATGTCGTCGATGTGCCCGTGGCGAGATGGACGGCTTACGCTGAAGCAGCATAAGTGCTGCTCGATTTAACTGAAAATCTGGTTCTTCTGGTTTATTATGATTCGATGGACTGGGAGGCGCTTGAGTATACTGATCACTAGTATCCAAGTGCATCTTCACGTGATCTGTTTGCGTGTATCTGTCAGCGAAAACCTGTGGCTCTATTTCCTTCACTTGGGAATTTTCGGTTTGCGTTCCCATTTCATGCTGTACTGCTGTCTCCTGATGTGATTCCTTGACAATTTCCGAGAGCAAATCCATCACTACGACGTCAAATTGAACAGTGTTGACCATATCATTCCTATCAGGGTTTTGTTCATATCCACTGTCGAGTGGTTGTACGGATTGCATCAACTTGTATACGTGAGTTCCTACTTCGTCTGTCTGTGAGCTAGTATCTGCTAGAATGGGTTGTGGCGGAGACTCTTGATCAACATCAGGCGCGAAACCGGATGCATATATATCGGCGTCATTATTGTCCACTTGAAATAGATCGAGTTCACGGTGAACGGTATCACTGTCAACATTTTCCCCACCTCCTATGGGTAATTTAACACCTAAGTGCTCCATAATGGAACCTGCTTGGTCAGTGGAGACTTCAGCATATTCGGGTTCCGTCAGTGACACATCTTCGAAAGCTGACGATGTTTTGGCAATCCTATCAACCATTTTCCCAGACTCAGAGAGAAGTTCAGGCGAATGCACGCTAATGTTGGTTGCTTTCGTATTAGATACTTTGGTCACCTCCACCATGGGAATCTCGAGTAATTCTAGCTCATTTGTAGCGCCAACATCGACGGGTTTGGATATTTTATATCGAGCGATTTTAGTCGGCTGGATTATAGCATTTACCGCTTTCGTCGTGTGAGTATAGCTAGCCACAGGCTCTTTCAACGCCATTTTGGCTTCGTCCAATTCTTGTTTTAACCAGAGAATCTGTTCATTGAGTAAATTGATTTCAATTTCGCTTGCTGTTCGAGTTAGCAGTTTCCCATTCCGTGGTGATCCAGCGTTTCTTGGAGATCCGGTGCCGCCTTCAGTTTCCACGTTTCTCTCGGTTTTGTTTTGAATGTTACGTGCTCGATTGGCGTATTGAAGAGTATTGAGCGTCTCACCACCATGTATGTTTGCTGGTGACACGCATGCTCTACACAACATAGGATAAATCATTCATGATACCAGCAAATTATGACTATACTTCAATACAGTAGATGCGTACATGAACAATGTCATCGAGTTTCCACCCAATGCATCACGTAGCAGACGTGTAAGCTTCGAAGAACGATACGGAATAAATGTTGTTGGGGACGGATTGGCTCCGTCGATGCTATTCCGTCGTGTTTGAGCAACTCTGTTGTCGCCTAATGCATTGATCACGTTTCCAAGTGCTAGTAATCCAACTGGCCAAAATCCCAAAAACATAGGCGTGTTAGAATCGCGTCTATCTCCCATTCTATAGACGAATTGCATGCACCATTGATTTGAATGCTCTCCTTCTGTTGGACTCCTTCAACTTGCGTCTTCTTCAATCGCTCGCTGCCAGCCAAGTCCACAAAAGTGAGTTTCGCTTTCTTGATTTCATTCGCAAACTTTCGAGCGACCTCGATCGCGTACACAGCATGAGATCGACTGGACTGATCGTTCAGCGCTGTGGCTCCGGTGACCTGCCGAAGTCGACCCATATTCATCCATTCCAACGCCTTCTCAGCAGTCTCGACCTGAAATTGGCACAAGTTTTCTACCGAAACTTTGTGGTCGTCTTCACGAATGATAAGCGGCTTGTCTTTTGGATTGGTTCTGCTGCTAAGTAAGTCACGGATCTCATCGCAATATATCTCTAAGAACGAAACGTGCAGTGTTTTCACACTCGGCTCTTTCCGCAAGGCAGCGAAGAGATCACAGATAAAGCGAGGAATCAATCCATCTTCCGATCCGATGCGATGCACCTTGGTACCATCGCTATAGTTTCTTCCGGGCTGCTTGGATGGGGATGAACAAGGAGTAATACTTGTTTTATTCCCCATTGTGTAGGTCTTTCCTGAGCCTGTTTGACCGTAGGCAAGAACGGTGACGTTAAAGCCATTAAGGAATGACGACAGCATCGGCTGCAATGCAGTGGTGTACACATCTAACCACACCAGTGCAAACAAGCGAAACAATAATCCCGTAAGCAGGAAAGTAATGCTACAAAGCGTGTAGAATCACGTACCTTCTTGTGTGGAATCAATAGGGAAAACATGATCAAATCTGCAAGCACCAAAAACTCTCATATTATCATCACACAAGCCATCAGTTTTGGATACGTCCTGTCAATTCCGACGTACGTGAAGGTTTTCTTCTGTGTATCTTGTTGATATTGCACGGTATTGTTCTCTGTATCTACGTGAAGAGTACATGAAGTCGACTCTTTTGGCTCTGACGGAGGTGGACGCACTCGAACAGCTACGCGGACACGCGATGCGGTGACATTCCTCACGGAATTTCTCCTTCCAGGATTCTTCATACTGCTCCCCTCCCCCTCTGCAACAACCAGTGCGGACCGTTGGATTCCGGTTCATCGTCAAGTACCGGTTTGGGCCGTCTGTTCAAGAAAAAAAACGGCAACCTACGATCCATCATTTGGAACAAACTTCGCACCAAGCAGACTCTTTCAGGGAAAATCTGTGTATTTACAATAAATTCATAAAGTTATAATGTAAGTATAAAAAATATTATATATTAAAGCTAAAATAAACCTTTATATATTTATATAAGTATATATATAATACTGATTGAAGTGTAGACTGATGGTTGGAAAGACAGCGATATTTTTAGCGCTGTCGACGTGAAAATTCAAAACCCCAAATGCATGATTTATATCCAATAGTCATGATTTATTGTCTACTTCACCACCATTAAAAGAAATTCATTGGTTAAAAATACCCATAGGCAATTTGCGAGTGATTGTCATTTTATGGGATGCGCGGGTTACCTTTACCAAGAAAAGGCACCACACGCTGAAGCAAACACCGAGCAAGCAGAAGGGAAAGTCGGGCAACAAGAGCGTCGCTGTGCATGGAATAAATGAAAAACCCATCCATCAAGATGATGCCTCAGCAGCCAGGACTACCGTCAGTGGAGTCAGTGCCGCAATCGGACGACTCCGTGGACGACAACAGCAGCAATCGTAGCACCGGCAGCAGCAGCACATACGATGGCCCGATCCAACCGACCGCGCGGAAAGACGGTAGTGTGCGTGTGGCAGTGCGTATTCGTCCACTACTACCGAAAGAAGTTGCAAGAAATGAACATGTATGCGTTCAATATGAGGACAATACTATCCAGTTCCTCGACTCACAGAAGCAGTTCACGTAAGTCTGGTTGTGAAGTAGCATTTCAACTGACTTCGGATTTGTTGGTGCATTTTGCTAATATATAACATACTAATTTGCTGTTTCTTCTTCGCATTAAATTTCCTGACATACTCGTAGGTTTGATTACGTTTTTCCACTTCCCACCACTCAAGCAGGTACGTGTTCATGACAGCGAAATGCGACTTGTGCTGTTGTATTAACATTGATTGTATTGTGTCGTGATAGACTTGTACGAAGAAGCCTTGCAACCGTTAATGGATTCGTTTTTACAAGGATTTAATGTTACAGTGATCGCCTATGGCCAAACTGGGTCAGGCAAAACGTTCACGATGGGAAATAATATGCCCTCGTCGGCAGTGCTCGCATCACAGCTTTTCTCTTCAGCATCGGTCCCTACAGTGACAACACGAGAGGAAGATGTAAATTCTCGTGGAGACATCCTCGAAGAAAGTGCAGGACTCATTCCTCGATTCTTGCATCAGCTTTTCCGAAGGTTAAAGGAAGCAGATGGATCCGACGACGCCAGTCAAGTATCAGTTTCGTTTTTAGAAATCTACGGCGAAGAAATCCATGATCTCCTCCACAATTCGAAAATCAATCGTAATGATGGCACCGAAAATCTGTTGCTTCGTGAAGGAAAAGCAGGAGTGTGGGTGCAAGGACTCACTGAAGTACGTGGAGTTGCGATTTTCTCACCTTGATAATCATCACTTCTAACAGGATAGCTTTTGTGTGCAGATAAAAGTGAAAACACAACGAGAAGCCATGGAGCAAATGCAACAAGGATCGCTGCGGCGCATCACTGGAAGTACGGAAATGAACGAACACTCAAGCCGTTCCCATGCAATTTACACTGTGAAGATAGTTCGACGGGTGAAAGGTGGAGAGTCGTTTGGGAGCGGGACAGCATCAACATTGATGAGAGCCACAAAATCCTCTTCATCTTTTAGTACTATGCAAACCGGCAAAGTCAAAAAGAAAGGAAGCGCTGCTGATTTAAATCGCGGCTCCGAAAGCCATCCGCTTTCAGATGGTGAACAACGTGACGCAACAATTGTGTCTAAGCTCACATTTGTTGATCTAGCAGGTAGTGAGCGGCTCAAAAAAACACAAGCAGAGGGTAATCGCATGAAGGAGGGCATCCAAATCAACGTTGGACTTTTGGCGTTGGGGAATGTCATCAATGCTCTAGGTGATGAAAGACGCCGTGGCACACAGCAGCCGCATGTTCCGTATAGGTCTTCTAAGTTGACAAGATTACTGCAAGATGCGCTCGGTGGAAATAGTCGGACACTTTTCATGTAATGTTGCCATGCTGATCAATTATATCTTACATTGCGCTTACTTTCTTATCATGCATGCTTTGTTAGCGCATGCGTATCCCCAGCTGAAACCAATGCAAGTGAAACATTGAATACTCTTCAGTATGCCAACCGAGCAAAAAATATTCAAAATAAAGCGATCAAGAACATCGATAGCCGCTCGGCTGAACTACTTGGCCTCAAAGCTTTGAACGAGTTGCTACGTCGCGAACTCGTGAAAGCTCGCTTTATCCGTTTACCTGATGCCGATCCATCGCAAATCGAGAATATGGTAGATGCTATGCTAAAACACCCCAGCGTTTTAACCTACTTAAAGGAGTTAGAACAACTTGCTGCGACGTCAGGACTGGACTCATTCGACAGGAACGACGAAACTTCAGTGCAAAAAGGTCGGTTGCTACTTGAAAAATTTTCGGCACAGCTATTTGGATTGGTGTCAGGAAACAACCCCCAAAACTGCCATCCGTTGACGAGACGCGAGTTGCAGGGCCATGATGAGATGGATATACTAAGCGACGGTGGTTCTTCAGTTGCATTAATGGAAGAAAACATGGACGAAGATCTAGACGAGCGATCGCGATATTCGGTTTACCAACTAAGCCGCACTCTTGAAGTCATAACTTTAACACTGGAAATACAAGATACCAAGAGAGAGGGTGAATGTCAAAAAGCAGCTATTGAAGCAAAAATTGCTGAGATTGAGATCCAGTTGCATCGAGCTGAGTTCATTAAGAAGTCGATAGATCAAGTTGTGGCTACGATTACGGTACGCAATGATGCAGAAAACCAAGAACAGCAGCAACGACTCGCGGGTAATCTGGGAGCTTTGCAAAAGAAATCAGACGCGATAAACAGTGAGCTAACACGGCTCCTTGGGAAGAAAAACCTGTACGAGAAGCAGCTTGAAAGTCTACGACACCAGCACCACAAAGAAATACGATTCAAGCTCGACTGCATTGAGCAGTTGAGACAAAGTCGGGAGCATATGACGACATCAAACCCTCTTGACATCCTAATCCGCACAAATGAAATCAAGGTAGGTGACGTGTTGTATGTTGGCTTATGCGATATCCTCATCTTTTGTCATCTCGTTTAATATAGCATCGATTTAAAGTACGCGAGCTTATGGATGCTTACAGTTACTTAGAAGGGCAAGAAAAAGCAATGGCTGCCTCTTTGGACGAAGATACACCGGCTGTCGCACATCTCACTTCGCTCTTTTCCTCTGAAGAAATATCATCATCGTCCGCACATGATCTATTTCTTAACATTCAAGAAAAGATCCAGGTAGACCTTTTGATTCCATATTTTCCTCCAAAACTATTATACTAATTCTTTGACGAAAACTGCTTAAATTAAGAGTACATTAGACGAAGAGGAAATCAGGGCATCATTATTGCGTGAAGCTCGCCATCGATCCCAGATCCTGCGTGCTATTGCGAGTGATAAGTGGAAACCAGAAGGATACGATGCAAGCAATCTGACACCTCAAGAACTGATGGCAATGAATGATGAGATATTGAATCAGTGCCAAGAAAACATTACCTGCTTAACCGAGGCTCTGTACGTCCTCAACAAAACAGATGAGCCCATGTCAACGATAGTGGATTGCGTCACCTCAATGGATAACGCAAAATGTGTGATGAAAATGCTGATTGACGAAATTTATACACAAAGGCGCCTCTATTTAGCGCTGTTAATGAAGGATGATTCGCAATCACAAAAAAATGGACTCTCTGCGTTGAACATTGAGAACGTCACTAGTACCGAAGGAGGCGCACAAGTTTTATCAACGGGTCCGCCGGTCACGAGAAGAGAGTTAGAGAGCGAGTTGGAGAAAAAAGCAGAAGAATACCAGAAGGAGCTGCATGCAGCCCTGGAAGTAGTAAACAGCTTTGCTATTGCTCAACCGTGTCCAACCAATCCAGAGCAAGTTGCGTACTGGATGCAAAAGTGTGCAGCATCAGAGAGTAAGGCTGCGGTATTAGAAGACAAAGTGCGAGAACTCGACCAACGAATCGCGAATGAGACCGAGAGTTCATTAAGTATGAAGGCGCAGTTAACTGAACTTGAATCGCGTCTGAACAGTTCCAAAATGAAAGAGGAAGCTTTTCAGCTACTTGAAGTACGTGGAACATAGCTGTGTTCTTGGTAACGAATTCTAACGCTGTTGTATGCATTTGTTACAGAGTTGCCAAAATATTTGGCGTGAGCTTGGGATGGACGAGGGCGAACTAGCTGAGAAATTTAGAGACATTAACGATAGTCTCGTAAAGAGATGCTCAGAAGAGCTTGAAGTCTTGGAAGCATCTCGTGAGAAGATACAAGCGCAAATAGACGAAGCCTACCGTTTAGTTAAGCAGCTCGAATGTGTTCTCCTTGTGGACAATCCGGTTGATATACAGATGCTCCGAGAATTGAGTGGGAAAACTCTGTTTGAGCAGTTCAGATATCTAATGGATATTCAAAAGAAGCTTGCAGATGAACTGCGACAGAGACTCCATGATCGTATTCGAAGTGTTAATACGATTCGTGAGCTCATGGAGTGTTTACAGCTCACGAAACTCGAAGATTTTCGGCATATTACGAAAGAAGAGACTCACCAAATCAACCTCAACTTTGCACTTGAGAGTATTAAACAAGTTGCGGTATGGAAACAGTACCAGCAGAGCTCACCTTCATCATCTTCGTTGCAGACTTTGCTGGATTCATTTAGTAGTCCAAACGCTGCGAACATTACTTCAGAATCCTTAAAACAAGACCAAATACTGGTGGATGCCTTATACACGGAAAAGAAGAAACGCATCACCGAAGCAGAAGAGTTGATGAACTTAATTCGCGCTTCTGTTCAAAAGATGCATCTTACCCAGGAAGAAGTCTTGGATGTGCTTCGAACGGCATTTGAAGACTTTGTTTATAAAACAAATGGACGCTTAAATAGCCTTGTCCAGTGGATATTTCAGGATGGCGGTAATGTTGATGTGACAACCACCGGTTTGGTTTTGCTCAGTGGAACACGTGATGCCTTAGATCAAGTATTCGAGCATCGCTGCAGGGCGATTGCCTTTTTTGATTCAACCACAGAAGAAGCACACGCGCTTATGCGCGACATAATCGGCAATCCTGAATGGGAATACGAGTCTCCGTTGAAACGTCAGCATCGAAGCGCTGAAACCAACCAGATTTCGCACGATATTGACTCGAGAAAGTATCGATGTACTCGGGAAGAATTGATGGCTGGAAAGAGACGTCTTGATGAGCTGAGTGATCCCATCGAACAACGGCTACGAACATTACTCTTTTCTTTAAACGATGATTTTACGAGTTATGGAATGGATACAGATGATAAACGCGTTGTTTTCTTCCTAGGAAAAAACAAACATGATGATACCAAAAGGAGAACGTTAGAGAGGTATATTACATTTGCTAATGTCACGGGGAGAGGTTCATCGACATTAAATGCCAGCAGCACACATCTTTCGAAATTCGACCCCGAATATGAAGAGCTCGGAGCGACCTATTCAGAAGCGTACGGCCAAGAACAACTACAACGGGTGAAGAGCGCAATCGAGGAGGCGAGTGTGGTGCAATCTATGGTTGAGAAGGCCCAAGAACGGCTTGAATCGCTCCAAAAATTTTGGAAGTACCACGAGTCTAAGGAGGACTTAAAGAAAGAAGCTGCTGATTTTGAAATCGAAGCTAGTGACAAAGCTCGACTAAAGGGAAGTTCCTTGGTACTTCTTAACCAAGAAAAATACCGCAAAAGCGCAAGAAAACGTCTTACAAATCTACAGGCAATGTTTAAGAAGGAGGGAGACAAATGGCTGACAGATGACGGTGATTACGATTTGGATCTTCTGGGTGAAGATATGAAGAATAGCATGCTTGATATGATGAACATCGACACTTCGCTCATGCACTTGGATCTCAGTGGACTTGTCGACACTTCGCGAACGTCTGTACGGCGTGATCCGACGAGATATTTGACGCCAACGCAGAGCAGCAGCAATCTTAATCGCGCCTCAAAGCATGTCAATCCAAATGCTAGTGCACCTGCACGAACACGATCGTTGTCCACTATACCTCGTGATCCCAACGCAAAGAAGAAGCTGTTTGAGTAAAATTTTGATCGATCGCTAGAGACAAGATTATCAATTGAAATAGTGACTTCTAAACGAATATTTACGTGTATTGTAGCTCAGGATGTGGCTGAGTACTTTATTCACCATCGATCAAACTTCTGTTTTTCTCCGTTTTCTAGCTCTATCCCATCTTAAGGTTCTGTTCCTGATACTTCTGGTATTTCGCTGAGAGTTCCCAGCCCAGTCCAAGGAAGACGACGGTCACACCTAACCAGGACATGGAGCTCAGTTCGTGACCGTACCAGACGACCGAGAAAAGAATCGTAAAGAACTTGCGCGTGGTCGTAATGGTTGTGCAAGTGAGTGCTGAGAACTGCTGAATCGTGAAGTAGATAAAGTTTTGGCCGAGCGCACTGCAGATGGAGAAATAAAAGACCGAATTGAGGATTGCCGGGTTCTCCACACAGAACCAGAATCCCGTCAGCGCCTGGCCTGTGAGCAAAGCACCCAAGCCTGTATAGAAGACTGCCCACAAGTTCGTGTAGTACATTTGCTGATGCACCGATGGACGCAGTGTGTGCGAGATTTCTTCCTGTTTTGGCCCAGAAATACCATCAAGCGTCAACGATGTGAAGAGCAATAGCAGACCATACGTGCTGTTCTCCTGGGCAGCATGTTTGGATGAAGCTTTGCCCAGCTGAAATACTGCGATACCCGCTGTGATGAGCAGCACGCAAATATAGTCACGCAGCGTGTACTTCTTGCGACGGATGAACACACCCATGATCATTACCGGAATCATTTTGCAGGATTTGCCTAGTGCCTGCGTCGGGTAACTGACGTGTTTGAGCGCTTCGTTGCTGCAGAGCATCGCTCCCAAATATGCGAACGATGTGAATGCAAACGGTTGCAAAGGCATACGTGGACGCTGCGGTTTCCACACAAATGTTGCTGGATTGACCATCACCCAGAGGAGAAGTGAGTACCAAGTGACAATTTACGATAATGCCAGTGCCAATGTGAGCAGAAACCTACCCGCATAAGCGACGAGTGTATTGGTGACGCATTGCACAAAGAGCATAAAGAGTGTTGCCGTGAACTTGTCACCCGTCGGCGTTCGGTACGTAAAGCTACAACAATCAATATACACCAGTTGAGCTCCTGAAGGAAGCAATAAAGATTCAAAGAGATCTATACATTTTCTCTTGGAAGATGCCATAGGAGAGGTAGCAGATGTAGATGCCGCTGATGCAGACGAGTAGATTGAACAGACTGGAGTTTTGAGCAGGTGGTGGCGCGTGCAGAGCCATCTTGTGATCCAGTGGAAGAGTGGAAGTGCGCATATGGATTGTTCGTTCGTCTGATCGATCAGAGGATTCGCTCAAGAGGCGGTAGATGCCACGTGGATGTCAAACAACAGAGTGGAGCGGATCCTCTTGTCCACTAAGCACGTAAGAGGATAGGGGAAGTGGATCCACTGCACAACTTCAGGATTTGCTGGTGGACATGGGTACAACAATGCATTCAGATATTATCTTCGTGTTGAGTATAACTTAAAATTTTTCATAGATGGATACACAGAATTCTCACATTCCCTACTTTTCTATTCTCTTGATCTCCTATCAAACGTGGTTCAGCAGCCATTACCACCAAACGCGTGGCGACACATGGTCTCTGGCGTGATCACAAACGAATTCACGAGCGTCGCCACACTCACACAGACTGCGAGTAGGACCACCGTCCACCACGCAAACCATTTCGATTTTCTACCCATGCGTTTTAGTTCCTGTAATGCCTGCTTTTGCTTCGGCATGAACAGTAGACCTGCAAGGGCCAGTAACCGAATGACTGAGCACAGCACCAATGCTGTAAAGACGATGTAATCCTCATCTGGTGAGTCTATCCACCCACTGCTGCTATCGTTGCTGACAATGTCATTACGTGGCAATAGCACCTGTGTGCCGAATAAATAGCCAATGGAGTTGGAAAATGTTGTCGAAATGAGCCGCATGATAGTAGCAATTGAGACGATTGCGCCCAAACAAGCACCTTCACCTCCTATTGGTGCAATTTCTACGATCATCAGCACTTCCAGAAGCACAATTGTCCCACGAAGATACCCACGTAATGACGTGGTAAACGTATACATGACAATATTCTGACCAATACCAAATGAAGCCAGCGAAAAATAAATCAATTGAGGTAAGAGCATCACACCGACAAGGCTGATGGCAGCCTGGAGACGCCAGCTTCGGTT
Organism: Pilasporangium apinafurcum; assembly: GCA_001600495.1. Lineage (NCBI taxonomy): Eukaryota > Oomycota > Peronosporomycetes > Pythiales > Pythiaceae > Pilasporangium > Pilasporangium apinafurcum. The sequence continues at coordinate 106,843 of BCKE01000042.1, forward strand.
GAGACCCCAATAGCGCCATATCCCCACAGCCAGCACGTACATGAACTCGGCGATGATTTTACCCACAGCATCGGTACGTGAGGTCACGCCACACCACTCACCTAATACCAGATAGGGATATCGCAGTGTAAATTCGCTGAAGAAGACGAATAAGCAGAGGAAACTGACGACCCGCCACGTTGCTATCTTGCTCAAAGTGTACCAGAGCAGCAGCCAGTGGCGGTAGATTTTTTGAAGCACTGTTGTCGTTGTGGTTGGACGATTATCAACCGATGTAAGCATGGAGAACCGCCAGTCATTGTTAATGTTGCTGCTAGTATCCTCACCATCATGGTCATCGAAGAAAAGTAGCAGGAATGGGATCGGAACTAGCGCATAGAACACTAGGAAGAGCGCTGTGTTTTCCAGTGACACGAGAGGCACTAATTCACCATTCGAATCGCGATGGAATGCCAGTGTTTCCGTAAGGATCTGCCCAATACCTTCGCTTGTAAACTGAATGATGAGGAATGTACCGACAATGTGGCCACGCAGATGTAATTCTTCGCGCTTCGCCTGTGCAATGATGTAGATCTCGGCCACAATAACTGAGAGAATACCCCCAAAGCATGCGAGTCCCAATAGACACACGAAAAGATTGACTACTTGCCTTCGATGAGCTACATCCTTTTCACTTCCAGCTGGCGTTATATCGACATTGCGGGTCAGTAGGACCATCACCAACATTGCAAGTGACACTAACACCCAACCAACGACCATATAAGACTTGCGATGCGATTTTCGTATGGGGAAAATATCGGAACAAAACCCCCAGAGTAGACTACTGGACCATGGTAGCATGAGCAGAATCTCAGCTGCGTCTACTTGGTACGATTCCATCGCTAACTGTCGCTGCATGAGCGTCAACACGCCGCGTTTCAGCCACGAAGTCAACAGACTCGCCCACACCAACGACACCAGTATCCCAAAATGCTGCCGGTTCCAGAGATTCGCTACAGTCAACTTGTGGGGAATTGATTGAGTAGAGATTCGGTCATTAGTGGTACCAGTTACATCTTTCGCTCGAGTTGGCGTTTGTACGGGCTGAAAATTCGCCGTCATCCACTCTTCACTGGAGATGCTGTCGGTGCTCAACTGCAAACATCCACTGATCCCTGACTGGAGCGCCTTCTCTTCTTCCTCATCTTCTTCACCTGTTTCTTTGTGTGAGGTGGTGGGCGTTGTGACTTTACTTCTCATGTCTGTGGCGGTGGTGCACCGAACTTGACGATTATTGAGACCAAAATGACGGAATGAGATGTGACGTCACGCCTGTACGTTCTCTTCCGCTCTCTCTCTCTCTCTCTCTCTTTTTTCCTAGCATGTAATAGCTCTTGCCACTCATGCTACTGGTGGTTTCTTCACTTTCGATTGGGTTCAGGGGGTCGTTACCGTATCCATTGTCGCACTGTGTCCATCACCATAATTGTCCCGAAAATAACCAAAAGCAGTCGCTTTCTTGACCGCGACTGGCTTTGTTGCCTGTCAGTAAACATATTCACTTGCATGTCTAGACAGGACGTAGAAAATGGCAAACTGCCATTGACCATGATCGCCTCCGTGAGTCGGACTGCCTGTAGTGGCCATCGTGATGGCTGCTTTAGCTTCTCGGCGCTTCCTTGTGTTGTTCAGCATGTGAACGCGATTTCGTGTTGCCCCAAAATTAAGTTTTGTAATTACGTGTTCAATTGTACAAAAAATATAATTTACCTAACCCTGTTTGGGTTGTAACTTCTGGCCATTGACGTCAAGACTGTTAAGTCAACATGTTGGCTAGTAAACTTGTTGCGATGCTCATTGAACATCCTCATGGTCTCTTGGTAAGTACACATTTCCATGTAAAGTCTCCAAATGCTATAGAGTATCGTATATAACCAGCGAACCCATAGATGATGAGAATCGTTCTTTGAAGTGATCGAGATGTTGTATCATCTTGGTGATATTCGTGGTTTAGCTACACACTTTATCAACGTTTTTTCTATATCTAACTCTCCAACTCAATTTCTTCCTTGCTCTGCAACCGGGCGAGCGCAGATTTCTTGGCTCCTCGCTTCGCTTGCCGCTCTTTCTTAAGTTTCTCTCGATTTGCCTTCAGCTGAGCTCTATTTACAACTTTTTTTACTGATTTATTGCTCTTTGGTTCGTTATCGTCGTCGGAAAGTCCATCGAACGCGGCCCCCATATCAATTTTCTCGATTTGTTTCTGCTTTTTCGCAGGACGTTCTGTGGTCTGTGGTCTCTTCTTTTCAGGTGTCGCTCTTTTTACCTTGGAAGGGCTGGATGATGATGCAACTTTTGGCTCCTTTGGTTCTTCAGGAATTGAGCTTTTACCGATGCTGGCCATAAAATTGGACACATGTGCTGCCAAGCCCTTCAGTGGCGGCGACGCTGGTGTCTTTGCCTTGTCAGACTTGCTGACCTCTGTTGATGTCTTCACTTGTATCTTTCGTTTTGGTTGTACGTTCTTTACTTCTTTCTCTTCTTCCTCTTCCTCTTCTTCTTCCTCATCCACTTCGTCTTCAGACTCGCTTTCTTCCTCTCTCCTTCGCTTCTTTCCTGCTTCATTTTCTGTCACTACTTCAAACTCATCACGTTTCGTAGGCATCTGCTTCTTCTTCTTGTCCTTGTTTTCAACAGCACTCGTAGGCAGTTTCTCATGCAAGAACAAGCATTTTTTGCCACGATGGCATCGCCCATTTTGGAAGCTGTAACACACGCGCGGTTTCTTCTCTTCTTTTGACGATTGCTCATTAGCCAAAATTTTTGGAGCTTTCTTTTTCACCTCAGTCGATGCATCTTGCAACTTATTCTTTGCGTCATCATTGCCAGTTGGTTCCGGGTGATGAAATTTGCACTTATCGCCGCGCTTGCAGGAGCCTGTCTGTATAAATTCAAAGCAGGAGCCAAAATCACCGTCTTTGATATCATGCGAGAATGGACAATTCGCTCCTTTCGTGCATTTGCCTTTGCGTAACAACCAACAGGGGCGCTGCGACGGATCTTGATTATTTGCATCACCACCTTCACTTTCTTTCTTGGCTTGGAACTGATCCTTTGGCACGAGTTGCCTTACATTCAGCACGCGACCATCAATCTTCTTCTGGTTCATTTCTTTGATTGCATTTCGCATCGCCGATGCAGCCGTGAACGTTACGAAGCCAAACCCACGGGATGTGTTGGTATTGGCATCTTTTACGATTTTCGCATCGGCGACGGTGCCAAAGCCGCTAAACAACTCGGAGAGACCGGCATCGTCTAAAGTTTTGGGTACACCTACCACGATGATCTTCTGACTGTCGTTGGAGCGCATTGCGACTTTCACTTGCAGTCGCGTTCCGTTCACTTGTTTGTTGTGACTGTTGGTTCTTGGTGGTGATGTCAATCAATCACCTGACAACCAAGAACCAACCAACTCAAATACGAACAAGAACCCAAAATAAAGAAAGCGTATTTAACCAAATCGGTTATGCTACAGTTAAGTTCGCCACAACGATTTATTTACGCATTTACAATCAATAGCTGTTAAATATGGATCGACTACTTGCTCCCGCCAACGATGCCATCGTAGGTGAGTACATCATGTGGAGCTACGTAGTTCTTAGCGAAACCCAATCCATTGGCAGTCGGTTGGGAGAACGCAATCTCGTGCTTGGCGATGCACATCCCGTAAATGTATTTCTCACGCAATGTGTCCACCAAGCGTGTGGCGATCTTCTTCCCTCGATGGGATGGATGCACCCAAATTTGACTGATGCCGACGACCACAGGGCGTCCAATAGATAACGGTGCTCTGACAGTTGGTGACGTATCAACATGATTAGTGCTGTTGTCGGATTTGGCATTCAAATGCTGATTACGGCGACTATGACCATTTTCTTTCTCAGTAGATGATGCTGGTGTCGATGTTGCAATGACCAAATTGGATGCGTTTTTTTCAATCGGAAATGCCTCCTCGATTCTCTCGACCGTGACGCAACCAACAACTTGACGGTCTTTGATGTATAGGAAATGATTTTTCGCGAGGAAAACGTGCTCATCTACGAAACCCAGTGCATCATCCAGGACAGCTTTTACTTCCAAGAGCTTCTTTACATGCGCTCGTGGGTCGTGTTCGCGTATTTCGATGATACGTGCTGTAATTCCCACAATGCAAATGTCAGCTATCTCTGTCCATATAGTGTCGATCAATGCAATATTTGTTCGTCAGTTGCTCACCTTTCAATTCTGGAAACGACTTGTGAAGACGTTCATTCTTCCAATTCGCAATCGTAACGCCTCGCTGCGCTTTCTTACAAAATTTTTGGTGTTCCTTTTCATCCTCCTATACATATCCAACACATAGATTGATCAACATTGCCCAAGTAACATTGCAAAGAGTACCGGACTTGCGGTAACATACCTCTTCTCCAATTGTATACAGCAATCCACAGATACGGCAAGTCGTATATTTCCCAAAACTTTTTTGTCCGACGTCGATGTAAGCCTGTGTCACTGGTTGCGTTGCTGCAGGTGACGTAAATGATGACAGAGGTAGAGTTACGTTTGCTGTTGTCCCCTTCTGCTTCTTGGCAAGAGGTGAATTCAGATTGTCCAGGGACCGTGTAAACGTAAGTTTGCTGGTGCCTGTAATTGGTTCTTTATTACTCGGCGTCGATCGCTTCCTCTTGGCTGATGGTAACTTCACGCGCCGCATCAACACATCGTTCATGTCCAACATCTTTCAATGCTTATCGCTGATCTATCAATTGATGTGCGTAAGTTGGCGCCAAAACCAAACTAAAATTCCCGCGCGCAAATTATAATATATCGAAAGGTCGTCCGAAGGTTGCTCCAAAGGGATCTGTTGCTGATGCGACAATATGCCACACATCATTGGTTGTGCATCCTGATGTGGACAATGGATCTTTCTTCATGTTGCATGCTACTCATTATCTGGACAAATATTTGCTCACGAAACTCTATTGTACTATAAGGCAAACAGCAGCTATGGAAAGATCCAATGTGTTCTTGATGATATTCTACTCCTTGTCCTGGTGCTTCTGTAGATGTGGTTTCGTTTTCACATGCTTTGTTTAATGAAGTTCTTGTAAGACGATAGCTGTGTTGTTAGGAGCTTACTTCTACTTTCTTTATGTATGAATATAAAAGTCAAGCGACACAGGGCTTATAGTTGTTTTGGCCGTGAGTGATGATCCTGGCTTCTTGTCCGCCTTTGTTGTCAATATTGGTGATGTCATACTATTGCATTTCTCTTCATCATCGATTACTTTCTCTCTGTCGTCATCATCTTCTTTGACGATTGATACTGCCACCAACTTGGATTCTCATCGCTGCAATCATGTTATGTAACTTTCATGCACCCCAGCAGTATGAATAGCTGCTTTGGCGAAAGGGCCTTCATATTCATTGGTATTATGATGCTGCACTTTCGTCTCCTTCTTCTGCACCCAGTCGAGGTACATGTTCATCGTTCATTCGTCAATTGTCGTGTAACAGATGATGGTGCTGCTTCCTTCTCCCCTTTGTTTTCTCACTTTGGCAATCAAAATTGTGTGTCAAATTCGCATTAAGTTCGCATGTATGCCGTATTTTCAAATCCAAATGCTGCATTTGATTATACAGGTTCTCTGAAGCTATTTTGGGATCCGGTGAATCTTTTTTTGGGGAGTTACGAAAGGTCATTAGAAAAAAAGTGACCAACATGATGGCCATTGCTACCATTGCCGGCTCCGCCAATTGAGTGCCGATGAGTTTCTTGGACCGCTTCCAGAACAAAATCGCGACCGTGACGGCGCACGGCCATCTTAAGAAGGCCGACGGTAGCGAAGAAATCCGTGTCGGTGCGCCAAAGCGCAAGCAGCAACTGCAGAGCAACACTTTCAGCTCTAACAAGAACAATAATGAAGGTGATCAAGGCAAGAAAGCCGGAAACATCAATATTGCGACGAGTAACAGTAATGGAATGAAAGCGGGAAAACAATCAGCGATAGCTGTGCCATCATTACCGATGCAACACCAGCTGTCGACTCATCCGAGCGCGAGGCAAGGTGGCCATCCATCACCCACATCTTCATCTCCAAAAAACAAATCTGGACGGGATATACATGGGACTTATGACAATAACAACTACCACCATCAACGCTATGACAATGACAGCTACCTCTATGATCATGGTAGCATGCCAGGACGACTGAGAGACGATGATTATGGTTACGATCGGATGCATTCAGGTCGAAACAGTGGCATGCCATCACAACCGCCCTCACCGAATCGGGATCATTATCAATACCAAGACGACCGATCATGGAATCAACCGCTTCCTCAGGAGCATATTAAGAATCGAAGTCCACGCGCGCAGGAACAACCACAGAAGGAATGCCGATCGCCGAAAGAGATTAATGAGGCGCGCGTACGCACGGATCAGGATCAGTTGGCGTTTAGTCGCAAAGCAAGACCTGTGCAATACGAGCCATGTAAACTCTCACAGTATAAGAAGGAAAAACCAAATGGGTACTATGAATTGGGGAAACTACAGCCGGATCTGAATTCTGACGAATTGGTGCAGAAGCGAGCCAACATGGAGCGGATTAAGGCTTTCTCGAAGAACCTTCGCAATATCAACAAGAGCGCTACACAAGTAAAAAAATCGGAGTCGAATAACGACGAATCTGCACAACCACCAAAAGTGAAATCCAATCGCGACAAGGCACTAGCGTTCGCGAAGCATATCCCCAAACCCAAGCAACGAACAGGCCTAGAAGATTCAGGAACTACTAGCTCAGTTTCTAGCAGTAAAATCCCAATCGTTGCTAGCCATCCCCGACCGATTAACAGTGTGATTGACGATGACTCAGATGATGATCTTGTGAGCAGTGAACTCCAGCAGCTGCAGTTACAGCATCAAGTTTCTCGTGCGCAGGTGAACGCTTTGATAAACAAAAGCTGATCCATGTATTGCCATCTATTCATTAATAATACAGAATAATATTTGATCACTGCGCTGTCCAAAGCATAACATGCTTTGAAAAATTGATAGCTTCTATCCCAAACAATACTTAAAAAGTTCATCCCCATGCTTGTGTCAGACTGTAATTGAGAATCAGAACCTCTCCTACTTGAAAGCACTAGTACGTTGAAAAAGAAATTGGTTGAAGTGATGGATTCTTGCAGGAACAAATTGAGGCCACATACCTCATACAAAGAACTCAGTTTTTGATCTGGTGAAGGCGCAAATGAGCTGTTACAATACACAAACTACAAAACAACCAGGGATTAATTCTATGTACAAGCAACTATGCGTCAAAATCGATCGGTCTCCTTACTAATGCATCTGTGTCCTTTAAGCGTAACTGCTTCTTTAAAAACTTGTACACCTGTGCAAATCACCAGTCACCAACTACAGAATCAGCACAAAAAGCTAACGAATGTACCAATAGATCATGTACGCACCACACTCAGTTGGTCGTGACCATTGACCGTAAACTTCGTCCGCTTCATCAACGGTGCACTCCCCACCGCCACAAATTGTAACGTCACTACAGCAGCCAAATTAATTATCGTCGCAGTACGAAAAACATTCGAAAGCGTCAAGGAATCCACCTTTGGTTGGCCCATCCGGCCGTAATGCGGTCATTTCTTCCTCCTCCATGCTTGCTTCCATTTCGCTTCCAAAAAATCAGTAATTGGGTGCAGTCGTCCCATCGACAAATGTGGAACATCTTTTATGTCACTATGTGGAGCGTTCCGAGTGGCAGATTTGTCCCCTCACTGTAGTTTACAGCACCACTGTCATCATCAGATGCTGAAGAGACGCATTTCCACACCCAACAGGAAGGAAGAGTAGAATAAACAATGGAGTCGATGGAGAACAGCGCCGTCTCTATGGACGAAGCATCGATGATACCAGAAGGCTGTTACACATCGATCTTCAGCGGCTCACATGCCGAGCAGGAGCAGCGGCGACTGCTCTACGAACTCTGCGAGCGCCGCATTCTCACGGACGTGACGCTCATTGTTCAAACGGAAGCGATCGCCGCGCATCGCATCATTTTGGCGTCAGGTAGTCCGTTTTTCCACGCGTTGTTCACGAGCGGTATGAAGGAAACCCGTGAAAGTCGCATTGAATTGGTCGATATTCACGTCTCAGCATTCCGAGAATTGCTGAAATATATGTATTTAGGGCACTTAGAAATCACGGGGGAGACAATCTTGGAACTTTTACACACAGCGAATCAGTTGGAGATGGCGGATGTGGTGGAGATTTGCTGCAAACAGTTGATGTTGGAGTTATGCGTGACGAACTGCGTGGACATTTACATGTGTTGTGAGAATCTGACGATGCGGCCAGCGTGTCGGCTGTTAGCACAAGCAGCGAGTGCGATGATTGAGACGTATTTCTCCGATGTATATCGGACTGAAGCGTTTAAAAATCTGCCGCTAGTCGCAGTGCTGAAGATTTTATTGCGGCCAAAGTTGTGTATGGACGATGGTGAAGCGGTGCTTTCGTGGCTAATGCATGATCCCAAGTCACGGCAGATGGAACTCGCGACGATCTTCCAGTCTATGCGAATCACAGAAAACCCAGAACTGCAAACGACAGTCTCACAGTCAGTTTACCAGGCGTTGTATTCTACTGGTGGTATGATCAACAGCAAAGAGTGTATTGAGACACCATTGACGACGACACATGTGTTAGCAGAGACTGAAGACCAGAACCAATCTCATCAATCACTTACTCCTACCATCTTTGCGATCGGAGGTTTCAATGGCCCAAGTGCGCTGAGAACCGTCGAGTATCTGGATTTCCATTTGAATGAATGGTTCCCAGCCGCCGAGCTACACGAGCAGCGGTCCTACAGTGGTGTCGTTGTCTCGGAGCAGAATAGAATTTATGTTTTAGGAGGAACCTGGAGCTGTAAACACTTGAGAACCGTGGAAGAATACGATCCAGGGACCAACACGTGGACAGCAATGGCGCCCATGCGAAAAGCGCGAAGTTACTTGGGTGCTGCGTACTTAAATGGGTTCATCTACGTTGTCGGTGGGTTCAATGGTATGTCGCATCTGAATTCCGTTGAGCGATTTGATCTCCAGACGCAACAGTGGGAAGAGATCCAGCCTCTCACGATTGGGCGCAGTGGACTGGCCGTAGTAGTGATGAATGGGCTAATTTATGCTATAGGGGGATATGATGGCAGGAAACACCTCAAGAGTGTCGAAGTGTACGACCCGCAGCGAAATGAGTGGACTGGACTGGCGAGTATGCGGTACGCACGGAATGGACCAGCAGCTGTCGCACAAGAGAAGACCAACAGTATCCTTGTCTTTGGTGGCGAATCGCGCCATGGTATCAGGATGAACACGAGCGAACGATTGGATCTAAATCAAGGCACATGGGAAGACGTAAATGCGTTTGTGGACTGTCGTAGTGGCCATGTTGCTTTCAGTTTCTTGGATGAATCTTTCCTATTTTGCCTTGGGGGTTCCAATAAGAAGGATGAATATTTGGACACGGTGCATCGCTATGACCATCTCACGCGGCAATGGAGTTTACATTCACGAATGCTCTCGCAGCGATGTGGACTGAATGTTGCCGTTGTCCATGTATCCAGTAAAGCAGCCTGCTTCGAAGCTCAGAAACAGAAACGACTTGGTAGTCATGAGCTGGATGTACCAAGTATGTAGTACATGTCCAGCGATATCGTCTCGTGAAGTTGTTTGGCGCTACATATCAATTCCACTGTGTGTTTATTGAAGCACACAGATCCTGTAACAATATCAAACAAAGATTCTCAAAGCCTTTCATTTCCATCCTACCATTTCAAATGCAATTCATTCTTCGTTCATCTCACGTACTTCTCTCTTCTCTACGTGTGTCTAAACGAACATCAAACAAAGAGCTTATCTCGATTATGGACGATTATCCAACTCTCTTAAACCGCATTTCCATAGGCAGAAACGAGAGCGTCGCCGTGAAATTGACGCCAGCCGCTCACCAAATCTTCATATTCACGAGGGTGGTTGCGGCTGAATGCAATCGGATCCTGGCAGAACACAACACATCAGTGTCAAATCGGTACAAATTTTCAAGGTACAACGTGAACTAGATAAGCACATACCTCAGCGAAACACACAAAAACAGTGTGAAGCGCCGCGATAACCACGTGAGCCAGAATCATGGCCATGCTCATACCAGCAATAAAGCCAATTACCCCCAAGGTACCATAAGCAGCGTTAGTGGAACCGAGTGCAATGAACCAGTCGGCCGGAGAGAATTTCACGATGAGCAAAGCAATACAGCAGTTGATACAACCTAATAAAACACTGTCAACTCGTATTCATGGATAAATATCAGCCAAGTAATAGCACTTACCAACACCCAACGCTCCAAACATGAGCGCTCCCTGCGTAAGGTCGTCGTTGATCACGGCCGTCCAGCCACGGTTGTTGAATAAATCCATGACTGCCTTGCCACTGGTCTTGAAGTCATAACCGTAGATCCCCACGTATACGTACGCCCACTGGTTAATGTATTCCATGATACTAGCGACGCAGTTCAAAATACACTCGGCAAGACACGCCAAGCATGCCAACACAGCATTGTTGTTTTCTTCTGCTTGTTCCTTCAGGAGACTGGCCATCTATTTCACATACATACCATTATCACACAATTAGATTGACCATTTGGTTTATTAGATACGGCAAATAGCAGTAACAGACCGTGCGAAGCGCTTGCAGGACCGCGACGAGCAGAGATCCGAAACAAATGGAGCCAAACGACGTTGTAAGCGAGCGATAGAGTGCGCCGAGCGTAACCTTCTTGGCGTTTGGTTGGTACCACCAGGACGCCACAATACCTGCCGTAGTGCAGGTTAAGATGTTTTGTAGCACCTGTTGCCCCCAGTAGACACTGATGAGCATGAAGAATAGCACGACACCACCCGCAGTGCCACCACAGAGTTTATCTGGCCCCGTTCCATGCTCTTGGGCTCTATCACATTCTGGATCAGCGTCCTTGAACATTTGGTAGATACCAATGGCAGCTAAGGACCAGAGCAAGAGCCATATTATCTGCTTGACCAGACACAATAGTGCGACGAGGAATACGCCTGTGTGCTCCGACACAGCACTACAGGCAGCCTCCAAGTTAGCGGACGCGAACGCGATGCGATTACGCACCAAGTAAATGAAGCTACAATATTGCCAAGAAACTAATTAGATCACCTAGTAGTCTAACCGTACAAATGCATATAGATAGATAAGCTGGATATTCATACCAGACATTAATGCCGGCCAGCCCCAGGAAGATGAGCGCCCCAATGACCGAGGACGAAAGCGTCGTCCCTGCCGCCACAAGCAGCAAAACCACGTTCAACCACAATGCAATGCGGATCATCGAGGCTGCATACATCATCAGGACCTTCATCCAGACCAGTGCCAGCACGGCCGCGATTATATTCAGCGCCACACCGAGAACAAACACCATATTGAACTCATAATTTTCCTCTTTTTCCGTAGTAGGCAGCGTATCCGCACCCGCAGCCGGTGAGTTGTTGACCTTTGTCATTCGTTTCTGCACGGCTGGAATTCCTTGCCAGAATGCAAACACAGCGATCACAACTATGTGTACTAGGAAGAGCACAGCGAAGAACCAGTCGTGGCACTTTGGCGCCGGCGTTTCAAGTCGCATTGTCCGCACGGACCCGCTGCCGGGCCCGCTGTCGACATGCTTCCCACCCGTAGGGAGCATTGGATCTGTTTCGCTTACGGCGTGGTACATTGTCTCTCCCCGTCCAGCCGCGTCTTCGTATTCGAACGCTGTCCTTAGTCGCCCTGCCAGTTTGGCTTTGATGAAGCTTTTCGCTTTTTGATGTTGATCCGAAATCAGGAAAAAATAATAATGAACAGGCAGTCAGTATATTTGAGAAGAGGAAGTCTCGAACCTTTTATATTAAATATTTTCTTTAAAATATTTTGTAAATTTAATATGTTATATATTATTAGTAATGTAAAAATAGATAAATTTGGTATCATGGAGATGCGATGGAATGAACGGGCACATCTAAAGATAAAATCGCTTTTGACAGTGGATCAAGTACTAAAGGAAGCAAGTCAGCCAAATGTGTTGATGAAAAGAAAGATCGGGAAGGACTCGCTTTGGATTGATCGGTCACATGAAGACGACATGGAGCTCTTTATTTACCATTACTTGCTTCAAAACGCATCTACCAAATGCCCACCTTTATGCTCCGTATTTGGGCGCAAAGCCCAATCGGAACGCGATTTCCTTCATGAATACGCGGGCGTGCATGGTGCCGTAGCTGCCCAGTGACTCGATCTGCGCCTGTTCAAATTGTTGAACGAGGTCTCGTCGTGTCCGGTCTTGCTGATAGAATGTTAGCATTAATCGTCTATTGGATGCATCTGTTGATAGGTATTTCCCATCCATTTTTTCTGTGCTCTGTCGAGGGCGGAACGGGTTGTATTGCTCTGGAGGAGTTTGTGGCTGACCTGAGCAACTCTGGAGCAGAGAGATCAGCACACGCCCGCTATTGTCGACGTTCTTGATGTTGGACACATCGGATAGAAGATTCTGAATCCATTGTTCATGTTCTGCCAGTTTGGTGATGTGAAGAACCACCAGTTGCTTGCCAGGGCCTTCTGCTGTCAGAAGTTTGGTGATCGCAGGAGCGATCTCAGAAGTTGCTTCTTCAGCTGAGACTGGAATGGACTGCACGATTGGGAAACCGAGTGACTTGGCAAAATCGCAGGAGGTGGATGACAAGCTGAAAAATGCAATGGGCATCCCAGGATATCTACAGAGATCACAGAAGAAAACCCATAGAAAATGTAGTATTTAGCAACCGAATCCATAGATAAATGCAGACTTTTCCAATAGTCTACATACACAAACGAAGCATCAGCGTCACCATCTTCTTGAATGTTTAACAGACTTTTCAGATCGCTGAGCTTTGGAGCGGAATGAGAATCTAATGCGAAGCCGAGCAACAGAAAAAAGGTGTTTGTGAGACATTCTTCATCACAAGATCTCTCTCATTCCATCGCCAATTTCATACCTGGTACGACAAGAAAACCGTTACATCCCTGTGCGGCAATGTCGTGGAAGGCTTGCGGCACTGAAAATCCATTTGTTTCAATGACAGCGTCGTCCTGTGCATCAAGAAACACTACAAGAATCCGCTCCGACAGCACACTCATGCTCCTGATCTCCTCGGGTAATGAGGGATGTTGTATGACAACCTAGATTCCAGTTTAATATTCGGGACATAATCCTATATTAATCGTTCCAATGAGGGAAAGCGATAAGTTTTGGGAACTGCTAAATTCACCCCCCACAACCAAATTTTTATAAATTTGATCATAACATAAAATTTGCTAAATTTACCCCCCCATTACCAATTCATCTACAAACACATATTGCTATAAATTCCCAAATTATTGTTATACTCCTCGCACAGTCGCACCGTAGCACTTGTACGGAAGTTTGTAAAAACAAAAGTACATTCTTAAGTCGTTTCAATACATTAAGAGGGAAAATAGTCAGAAATACATAGCTGGATATAATACATGTGTAAAGGAAGAAAGTAGAAAGATGATCGTAATCAGATCAGGAAAAGATGCATTGAAAGGAAGCTTAGAGGTAGTGGTAGCGAACTAAGTCCTCCATCTAATTCACTTTTTATTTTGTCAACAGCCTACTTTCGTCCAATCATAGATCCCCATTGTTACACTTGGGTACCAGATGAAACCAATTAATCGACTCACGGTTAGAGTTTACCTAGTTGAATGTATTTTATATATGTCAAACTGCATATATTATTCATGGACATAGAGAGTAGAGGTAGAAGCGCAGCATGGTAGAGGCATATCATGAAAATAGGTAACACTCTATAATGAATTCACTTTTCAATCTGCTATCTACTATGCAAAGCAAGGTAGAAACTTTCGCTAGATGAATTGGTGATGGGGGGGGGGGGGTAAATTTAGCAAATTTTATGTTATGGATCAAATTTATAAAAATTTGGTTGTGGGGGTGAATTTAGTAAATTTGGGAGATGAATTTAGCAGTTCCCTAAGTTTTCACAATAATATCCTAAATTTAAAATAGTGACATAACACTATCATCGCATACTGGTAGTTCTTCGGAGTGTGGCTTTGACCTGGAGCAACCGATTCAGCTCGGACAAAGAATCCAATGGATCTACACGAATTCAATCGATTAGCATCTATATGCGATATCAGCTTCCAGTTGGTTGTTTACCTTGGGCGAGGGTGTTGACATTGCGAGGCTGGCTTTGTTGAAGCATGCTCAAAAGAGCTCCACTTGAGAGAGTGCTGCCGTTCTGATTATTTCCATTCAGTATTCTCATTGTGTTTTGATTGCTATCATGTTGAGTACAATTGGGATCTACAATACAATGATCGATATTGTTGGACATTTACACAACCATGAAATTCCGCCCAAGCAGTCAAACGGCCCACCTTCTTGTCGAGAACTGGACGTGGATAATGGTCTCGGTCTCTCCTTCGCAGGAGCAACATTATTTCCTCCAAGTACCGAATCAGCACTCGATATGTTGTTTCTATCGGATTTCATCGTTTTCTTTCCGCTCAAAAGGTCCTTTAGCTCAGAAAGCTATATTGACAGACAACTTGTTAAAGCATCGCTCTCTCAGTTTTCACTGCAAACAAAACTCTTTGACTTACCGACAATAACCCCGTCTCTACTTCCTTCTTCGTGCTTCTTGACTCATGACTTTGGTTCTTTCGATCCTGATCGCTTTGTTGCACTGCAATAGCTCTGTTGCTTGGTCGTTTTCTTCGTAATGCTGCTCGTATTTTCTCGGGTGGAGATGGAGGAACCATTGGAAGACGCGAGGAGGATGATGTAGTGAGTGCGCCATATCCAGGGATTTCTTCCAGTTCTTCCCAATCACGCTGGTTCCCGTCTTTATCGCTGCACTCACTGCTTGTTCGGATCAGATACTCTAGTACCTCTACTTTCTCCCGCAGCGACTGGTTTTCCACGTTCAATACACGAGCCTCGTACTGTAGCTCCTCAATTTGGTTCTTCTGTATGTTTACACGATCACTGAGCGCCTTCTCTGTAGTATAGAGCTTCTTGATCATGGTGACATTGTCAATCACATTCAACTTCAATTGCTTCGTGGTTGAGCTCTCATGTGAAGGAGGCTTATCCGTGACTGTTTTATCTAACGAAGATTGCTCAGGGAAGACTGTGGTAGTTGGAGGAGCAACATTTTGGAGAGGAGCTCCTGAATGATTAGTAATTGATGCATTTGGCTGGGTTATCGTTGATTCAGCTTTAGTAGCTGGCGGAGTACCATTATTGAACGCGAGAATCACTTCTTGCGCCTGTGTCAACTGTCGCTTCAAACTTTCTATCTCTTCACGTAGCTCCTGGATCAGCAGACTCTTCGGATCCTCATTCTTCGTCGGTTTGTTAGCAATACACTGCGCCTTTGACGCATACACTAAAGTACTCATGTTCTCTTCAACATGAGCGTCGCTCGGCGACAAACACGCGATCATGAGTGTCAAGCTGTTCCCACCAAGACTGTACTTGAGCAGTGACGTGAGCTTTGAATCTCGGTATGGAATGTAAGCACGTTCTTGCTGAGACCGAGTCTCTCTTGCTGGCTGTCTGGATGTTATTGAGTTACTTTCTTCACTGAGCGCTTGAATCACTTGACGCAGTACAAAGAGTGACTTGTTGATACCAATGGATTCTTGCAGTGTTACACCCGTCGCTCCAGTCTTGTCGATTCGTTCGGAACCAGCCAAATCCACCAGCGCCAGCTTACTTTGCAATATGTCAGTCGAGCCATCTCGAACATCTACACTCTCGATATAAAGAGTAAAAATGCAGTGTGATCGCGATGAAGCCGCGTTCAGGCGATGAGACGCCATGATTTTGTGCTGAATGCCCTCGTGGAAATGTTTCAGCACTTCCTCTGGTGAGCGGCATTCAAGAATGCGAAGGTTTTCAACGTAAAACTCTCGCGCAGGCGACCAACGCAAGCGAAGACCACCGGTTGGTGTAGCTTTGGTACTTTTCTTGGTGGCAGAGGATATTTTTGTATGTAAATGCGATGGGTTGAAGAGATCGAGGATGGTCTCATTGTAGATCTGCACAAAGGAGCACTTGACTGTAAACTCGCGTTGGTTCGACTGGAAAGTGCTAGAGGAAATGAGGTCGAAGAGCGTGAAGATCACGCGAGGAATAACCTGCAGAAAGCGTTATAAGTAAATTAGTTACGATCGAAACAGTTGGAAGCCTAAAGATACGTACACCCATACGATCGGATGACGCACTTGACAGTTCCATCTTTGGTTTAGAGATTACGCGTTCGTCGCTTAACCTTGAGTTCACATCGCGGACTCTCTGTTGAGCGTACCGATAGATAATTTAGGATGTGGTAAGTTTTACAAGCCAATATATGAAACAACATACTTCATAATCGTAGCCTTCCATGGTATACGTCTTTCCGGATCCAGTCTAAGGAGCGTATCACACACAGTTTCCACATTACAGCAAAGCAACTTGATAATTTCTTCAGGAATCACGCTCTCACCTGTCCATAAGCGAAAATAGTTGCATGATATCCATCTAATCCTGCCGAAACCATTTGCGTGAGACCAATTTGATCAAATATTTCTTTCTTGTCAACAATCGAGAAAACATAACGAAACATGTGAAAAAAGAAATATCAACGCCTTATCATAGTAAATCAAGCGATTCACCTGAGAGGAGGAAGCGTCAAAGACCTGGTCAAAGGAAAAACTCCTGGCGTCTGTTGCTGCGGCGGAAGTGGAAAGCTGTAACGTATTTCTATACACAACATTGACCCCATAATTGAGATGAAGCTTCGACAAGTTCAGTACACATACACACCTGGATCGATTGACAGTCAAGAAATCACATGTGTGCGTCTGATCGATCGGCAATTTCGGCCGCACACGCACGACCACGCGAATCTTCGATGACATCATAGGCACTGCCTTAAATGAAGTAGCCGCTCGTGGCTGTATAGGCATATGAGCTGATGATGGCGGAATCATTACCTTTTATCATCTACTTCTTGATCAGTGCAAGATTAGAATTAGCTGAGACTTCCCAATCCAAGCCAAGTCAATTACACCTACATACTACTATTACTGTATCTTGAAGAGTCACGTCGCGACTTTTCGCGATCTTCTTGTCGTCGTCATTGCATTCCTCTCTTCCCATACAATCGAGTTACTCCAGCCACCACGAAGCACGATTTAAATACGTACTGTCACGGCTGCCATGCGGAGCGTCGTGGCCTGGAGCGACAAAGTCCCAGACCGCAATGGCGAAAAGTACGTCGTCCAGGACATTGCCTTTCGACCCGACGGTGCACAACTCGTGGCTGCTATTGGCACACGTGTAATGGTTTATGATGCGGTTGACGGCACACTGCTGCATTCGCTAAAAGGTCACAAAGGTGTCGTGTACACGGTTGATTACTCGCATGATGGCAAGCGGTTCGCGTCGGGCGGCTCTGACAATGTCGTCATCATCTGGACCGAGAAGGCTGAGGGTATTCTCAAGTACACACACAATGACAGCATTCAGAAACTCGTCTATAATCCACAGTCACAATGTCTTGCGAGCTGCACAGCCTCGGACTTTGGTCTTTGGGCACCTGAGCAGAAATCGGTCTCGAAACACAAAGTTGTTGCTAAGATCCTTAGTGCTTCCTGGACAAAAGACGGTCAATATCTCGCGCTTGGGTTACTGAATGGATTTATCACTATTCGCGACAAACAGGGCAACGAAAAGCAGTTGATTGAGCGACCTGGACCAATTTGGGCGCTCTGTTGGAGCGTCACACCAGAGGACAATTTGGATGTGCTGGCGGTTGGATGTTGGGACCGGACATTGTCGTTTTACCTGTTGAGTGGGGCGATGCAAAGCAAACCGCGAAAACTGACGTTTAACCCTACAAGTCTGACATACTTCAGGTATGTTTCCTTAATCTCATTTTTCTGGATTTAATCCATCCAACTGATGTCCTTAACGCGGCAATAGCAAAGGCAAGTACCTCCTTGTTGCTGGCTCGAATCGGAAAGCAGGACTGTACACGAAAGACGGTATCTTCCTCGCCAGGTAAGGGTGGTTTGCATTGCATATTCATATTGCTTCCATGGAGAGTTCCAATCTGTGTGTTTTCTATTTTGTGTCATCTTGTTGTAGCATTTGTGACATGCAGAACTGGATCTGGTCGATCAAAGCGCGTCCAAAGACCAACTTCATTGGCGTGGGCTGTGAAGACGGCACGATTGCCACCTATTGTCTTGTGTTTGGCACAGTCCATGGCATCTATCAGGAACGCTACGCCTATCGCGAGAACATCACTGATGTCATCGTACAGCATCTCATGACAGAGCAGAAAGTGAGGATCAAAACGCGCGACTGCGTCAAAAAGCTCAGCGTCTATCGTGACCGGCTGGCGGTCCAGTTATCAGATCGAATCATCATCTATGAATTGGCAAACGACGACGCCGGTAACACCAGTAACAGCTACGATATGCATTACCGGGTGAAAGAGCGCATCCACAAGGACTTGCCCTGCAGTCTCTTGGTGGTCACGAGCTGCAATTTCATCCTGTGTCAGAAGCAGAAACTGCAACAATACAACTTTACGGGAAAGAAGGAGCGTGAGTTTGTACTGGAATCGCTGATTCGGTACATTAAAGTCACTGGTGGGGCAAAGGGAAAAGAAGGGTTGCTTGTGGGGCTGAAAGACGGATCAGTCTGGCAGATCTTTGTCAATAATCCGTTCCCGATTCCGTTGATCCAGCAGAGCAATCCTATCTCATGTCTCGATATCAGTGCCAAGTAAGCCTGACATATAGAATTGTCCTCTTATCGATCGCGACTAACGTATTCTTATTTGATTTTATAGCCGAGAGAGGTTGGCGGTGGTGGATGATTCCCACAAGTGCATTGTCTACGATCTCACAACCAAAGAAATGCTGTTTGAAGAGAAAGATGCCAACAGCGTCGCATTCAACACTGAATGTGAAGAAATGCTTTGCTTCGCCGGGAACGGACAGCTCAAGATCCGTACGGGGACATTTCCAGGCCATACACAACGCATGCAGGGTTTTGTCGTTGGGTTCACAGGCTCCAAAGTCTTTTGTCTTAATTCCTTGGCGGTGCAAACAATTGATGTCCCGCAATCGGCGCCTTTGTATCGATATGTTGAAGTGAATGAATTCAGCAAAGCTTATGAAGTCTCTTGTCTCGGTGTGACAGAGGCTGATTGGCGATTGCTAGCATGGGAAGCGCTGAAGAACATGAACTTTGAGATCGCGCGAAAGGCATTCATTCGTGTGCGTGATGTGCGATACATTGAGTTGGTCAACGCACTGGAAGACGCCAAGAAGCGGCAACTCCCAAATGAAGCCGCCGCAGACCCAGAGACGGTGAAGAAGATCAAGACGATGCTACAAGCAGAAATCATGGCCCACCAAGGGAGGTTCCCTTTGGCAGCCAAGATGTTTTGCGATTGTGGAGAACCGCAGACTGCCATAAAAATGTTTGCTGATTTGAGAATGTGGGACGAAGCCAAGAAATTTGCTGCCCAAAGCAAGTTGGTTGATATTAAGCAGCTTGTGCAGGATCAAGCAAAATGGGCCGAAGAAGTGCAAGACTGGCGCGCCGCGGCTGAGATGTATACCGCCAGTGGAAATACTCTGAAAGCTGTGGAGATCATGGGCGAGCGCGGATGGTACGATGATTTGCTTGAGATCACACAGAAAGTGGACGCCAGTGAAACGAAGTTGTTGGGACTTTGTGCGACGTATTTCCTGAAAGCCGACAAATTTAAGCATGCACGCGACGTGTTTCTAAAAATCGGCGATTTTGATTCGCTTCTAAAGATGCACATTCGCTTGGAAGAGTGGGAAGAGGCTGTACGGCTCGCCCAGAAACATAAAGAGCGAGTGAAGAATGTCGAGGAAGTCTACGTGCCCTACGCTGAATGGCTTGTCGGAGAAGACCGGTTCGATGATGCGTTGGAGGCGTACGCCAAGGCCAATCGTCCCGACCAGAGCACGAAGTTACTGCGGCAGTTGATCGATAACGCTGTGTCCGAGAGGCGGTTCCGTGATGCCTCGTACTATCACTGGCGTCTCTGTGACCAACAACTGAGTGCCATCACCCGACCAAGCTCCCCTTCAGACCTAAATGACGAAGAGAAGGCGATGATAACTTCAGCATTTGAGAGTGAAGTGTTGTCAGAATTTTACTACGCCTACGCGATGATCTATTCCTACACAGACGAGCCATTTACGACACTTTTGCCTGATGCGCTCTTTCACTCGGCTCGCTTTTTGATCAATAAGATTACCAAAACTTCGAAACTTCCGCCAGGTATCTCGCTGGGGAATATTTACTTTACATTGGGCCATCATGCACTGCAATTAGAAGCATTTAAACTGGCACGACAGGCATTTGAAAAATTGCTGTACATGAAATTACGTTCGGAGTGGCAGAAGCAGATCGAGTTGACATCCATGACGCTCCAGACCAAACCATATGCAGACAAGGATGAATTACTACCGGTCGACTACCGTTCATCCACGACGAACCCTTTGTTGAATCCGAACGGCACGGGCGACGTCTGCATCAACTCTGGTCATCCGTTTATACGATCGTTTGTGTCATTTGAGAACCTGCCATTGGTCGAGTTTCAGCCCGTGGTAAGTGTACATTATATTGCGTTGATGCTGCTTAGTCTTATAAATCTAGATGGAAAAGTTGGCTTACTGTGATATTATGATCTGTTTCAGCCTGAGATTTCAGATGAAGACGCCGAAAAAATGATCCTTATGCACCCAAACGAGAACGCAATTGCAGATAGCAAACGTAGTGGAGGTGGTGGCTGGAAAGAAACAGACCATGGTGATGGTACGCAAACTATGAAGTTCAACGACGACAATGATGATGATGGACGTGGAGGTGGGAGTGGGACCACCAACGGCAGCAGTGGCAGCGACCTCTTTGATCAGGCGCTAAATCGACAGGCCAACTACAGTACCAGCACTGGTCATCGATCTACTGTGGCGCAATATCGCGTGCTGCAGGTTGACAAGCGTGTGCTGTTAAGTCTCCAGCCGAGCGAAGTGTTCATCGTCAAGTACCCAACACGTGCCGTGCGTAACAAATACTACAAGAACATGATTCCGGAGATCAAAATCCACTTCTCTCCGCACTGTCGCCGGTTCTTCCACGAATATGACTTTGAATTCGAACACCTTAAGGCCTCCCATTGTCCCTGCTGCCGAGTCAACGAAATGGCTACATCTGAGTAGCATGCTTAATAGTACCGTAGACGACAATATCAAAGCATCTTGAAAAAACTATACGGTAATTATTCTGTCTTATATAGTTATCAATGTGAAAAAGTATGGCTACATTTTTCTTCTTTTGCTTTTACGCTTGAGAAAATGATTGTAAGCCCTTGGGTGTTTTCGCGTCCACATCGTCCCATTGCTGTGTTTTCCTTGCAGCTGCCGATGGCGTGAGCAGGTGAGTCGCTGGTGAAGCCACTAGCGGGTTGTGCCCCGCAGGCGTGTTACCCCCTTCAGAGATAGCGACCTGCAGCGCCTCTGCCTCCAATTCGTCTTCATCTTCACCAGTAGCTTCCATAGTCTCGACAGCGCGGCGTGCCATCATTTTCCAGTCGGTCTTAGACAACCAGAAAAGATAGACCGTCAATTTGACGATTTCCATCACACAAATACCGTACCAAAGCGCAGGAAATCCAAAACCTAGCACAACGCCACCAAAATATGCGAAGGGCAATTCGATGCACCAAACCGCCAATGAACTTGTCCAAGCTGTAACTTTGACTTCGCCCATGGCCGTCAAGATCGACGACGTTAGAATCTCAATCGATTCGATCATGAAACCCGTGATGAAGATGGGTTGCACGAGCATACAGAGCTTGAGCAAATCGTCGTCATTTGTGTACAACCGAAAGATTTTCTCGTGCTGCGAGAGCGTCAATGACGCGAGCGTTATTACTGTGATGACTGTACAGCCCAAACCCATAACACCAAGCGTCTTGGCAGCCTGAGGTCGATTTGCTCCTAAATAATTCGCTACACGGATCTGCGTCGCACAGCCAAAGCCCCAGAAAAGTGCCCAGAGAAGCCCCCACAGACCTGAGATGACTGCATTAGCAGCGATTACATCCGAGCCGAGCTTGGCAGCGACCAGTGACAGCGCCGAGTTTGCCAAATTTGAGACCAGACTGTTGGTAGCTACCGGACCAGCAATACTCATAAATGTTTTCAGGCGTTCAGGTGTATAAGCGTCCCAACGCCAGCCACCCCATGCTTGCAAGTGCATCTTTTTGTAGACAATGCAATACGAAATGAGGGCAAACGGTTGGAACCAAGACGCGATGACCGTGGAGAGTGGCGAGCCGTCAAATCCCAAGCCTTCCCATCCAAACGCACCATAGATCAAGAAGTAGTTGGCACCGATGGCCACACCAATCGATAGTGAGCCGACGACTGTCGTGGGTGCCATAATGCCCATTGATTGGAAGTACAGCCGTACACAGGCGTACACGAGCGATGGCCAGATGGAAAACGAAGCAATTCTTGCAAAGCGAATCCCCAAACGTACAACCTCCGCGTCATCAGTCGACCATTCAAGCATAAACCCCACGCACCAGTACCAAATGAAGACAGGCACCATTAACGCTGAAGTCACCAGTAGCCCCAACTGCAACCAAATGCCCGTGAGTTCGCCATTCTTGGCACCCCACGCTTGCCCACAGAGTGTGATGAGTGCTGATGCTCCCGACCAAACGGCTGCTAATGGCACGTTCGTCCACACGGACGCTAATGACGAAGCAGCCAATGCACTTGTGCCCAAATGCCCAAGAAATGCGCTATCAATGGTGTAAAGTGCGATACGCGCAAAGGTGGAGAGACTCACTTGCAGTGCCATGGACGCAAGCGCCAGGAACTCTTCCTTGATATCTACTGGTGCTTCTGGTGCTAACCGTTTCGATGGTTTGTTTGGGAGCAGCGGTGATTTTTCCTTCCCCATCTTGGTCGTCTTCTTGGCTTAGATTTTACTTGTGTGGCGCAGAAGGTGAAACACGGAATGGTAGAAATGCATGAATGCAAGGAGAGGAGTGGCGAATAGAGCAGTCAAACCATCACTAACCGGTTTTTGTTTTATTGTTTTCGATTACAGTTTTGCATAGAGATGGGCGAGCGAGGAGCTCCAATCGAAAAACTATGGAACGCGCACGGACCCCAGTCCCAGGTCCCACTCTCACAATTATCTTTATAATATCAAAATAATTATGTATTATTAAAGGAAAAATACATTATAAGTAAAATATAATTAAATCATTTAATAGATTATATCTATTTGTGAAGGATTTACCGCGTTGATTAGCAAGCATCCTTGTCCGCATCACATAATCCCTTCTGAGCCTAGCATCCAAGCGATGCATTCCTGCTTTCGGAAGGTCGTCATTGTCAATACATAACTGAATTTGGATGAATGGATGGCTATCGTGTCGTCTTTATTTCGGAAAGGCGAAAAGCCCCAGCTGCTGCTTTTCGTTTATCCGCCACCATGTTTCACTTGGTCAGTAGTGGGATGGTCAAACTGACTTCACTGCAACAAAGGAGCATATTCGTAATCATTACAAACGTGGGTCCACTGTGGGATTCTTACGTTATCCACTCGTTATTTTGTCTACTCACTATGCATGCAATGCACTAGGAGTATTCTTCTTGTCCTGACGTCTTGGGTTCACTCGCTGCCAGAGCTCTCCTTCCTCCTGCATTTCCCACTGGCTAGCGGATATTCGCAAGGGGGTCACAGGAGAAGGTAGTCCTGCATTGACACCATACGTAAGATCACCACCTTCTGCAGCCGCGACATTCAGCGCTTCATCCTCCAGTTTCGATTCCTCTTCGTTCATTACTTCCATCCGTGCCTGTGCGCGTTTCGCCATGTATGCCCAATCAGTCTTCAGCAATGTGTACGCGTAGACACAAAACTTAATGATCTCGAGCACACAAATCGAGTACCACAGGGCAGAGAAGCCATAACCAAGCACAATTCCGCCAACATATGCGATCGGGACTTCTACAAGCCAAATGGTGATGATACTGGTCATGGCTGTAACTTTGACCTGCCCCATGGCCGTCAAGATGGCTGCCATGAGCATCTCCATCGATTCGAGCATAAAACCGGTGATGAATATTGGCTGGACCAGTAAACAAAGTTTTAACAAATTGTCATCACTCGTGTACAATCGAAAAATGTCTTCGCGCAGCACAATCG
Organism: Pilasporangium apinafurcum; assembly: GCA_001600495.1. Lineage (NCBI taxonomy): Eukaryota > Oomycota > Peronosporomycetes > Pythiales > Pythiaceae > Pilasporangium > Pilasporangium apinafurcum. The sequence goes on from BCKE01000042.1 coordinate 131,279, forward strand.
TCATAGACGCCAGCATCGCCACACAGACGATTGTACAGAGAAATCCAAGTTTCCCCAATTGGACCGCGGCTTGAGGCCGGCCAGCGCCTAAATAATTCGCAACTCGGATCTGCGTTGCCGAGCCAAATCCCCAGAAGAGTGCCCAGAGCAGCCGCCAAAAACCAGCGATAATCGCATTTGCGGCGATGACGTCTGGGCCGAGCTTGGCTGCGACGAGTGCGAGCGACGAACTGGCCAAATTCGTCACGAGACTGTTAAGTGAGATGGGACCCGCTTGCGCCACGTATGTACGGATGCGGTCACGTGTAAACTCTTTGAAATTCCAGCCGCCCCAAGCTTGAAGATGTAGTTTCTTGTAGCCTATGCAGTAGGAGACAAGCGCGATGGGTTGGAACCACGCGGCGGTAACCGTTGCAAGCGCAGAGCCTTCAAATCCAAAGCCCTGCCATCCGAAGCAGCCGTAGATCAAAACGTAGTTGGCGCAGATGGCGACAATGATAGATAACATACCGACGATGGTTGTGGGCATCAAGATGCCCATCGACTGGAAGTAAACCCGCACGCAGACGTACGAAAGTGTCGGCCAGATGGAAAACGACAAAATTCGCGCAAATTTGGCGCCCAAACGAATGACATCTGGGTCCGAAGTCGACAATTCCAAAGTATATTCGACGCACCAATACCAGATGAAGACAAATATCATGCAAATAGACGTATAAGTCAGCCCCATTTGTAGCCAAATGCCCGATAGCACGCCATTTTTAGCACCCCATGCTTGTCCTGAGAGCGTTGTGATCGCTGACGCACCCGACCAGACTGTGAACAGCGGCAAGCCCGTCCAGGCATTTGACAGCGACGCTGCTGCGAGTTCACTTGTGCCCAAATGACCCAAAAATGCGTAATCAATCGAATAAAGACCAATCCGTGCAAACGTGGCCATGCTCACTTGCAAGGCCATGGACGAAAGTGCCCAGAACTCGGTTTTCAAATCCACATCTGGCTCAGAAAAAACAGTAGCTTTAGATGGAGACAGCAGCGCTGTCTTCTCGTTAATTGTCACCATCAGAGAAGATTTGCAGCTCTTCGTTTCTGAAATTGCTGGTTACAAGAAGCAGTTCTTATTTCCAGGCGAGTGTGTTTTCGTATGTGCTTTTTCACCGACGATTGAGATATAATGATGGCTGCATCAATGAAGATTGTTCAAAGTCTTCCCCGTTCAGTTTCGCCCGAGGACACTCATCAGGTGGTGCACTAGTGTGATGGTGTGGGGAGTCACAATAGACAAGAGAAGAGCCATTTTGAAGAAAGAGCTGAAGATTTTTGTCCAATCAGCAACTTTATTTCCTACTTCAGTGGTTATAATTGGCTATTATTATCAAAATGTTCTTATATAAAGATAAATGTACCGCTATTGTTGTATTCGTGAAACCTTTAATAAAGAACATTTCGGAACTCTAGCATGGCTTCATACAAACCGAAACGACTCGAATTTTATCATTTTATGCATACGAGCGTTCTTTCATGGAATCCTTTGGCGTCAATCGGTTATCGCGTGGATCCCACTGATGATATCGCCGAGGTGTGGGCGTGTGCATGGGTGTCACAGGTGAAAGCAGTCCTGAGCCCCCGCCAAACGGTACATTACCTCCGTCCGCCATCGCCATCTCCAAAGCTTCTTCATCTTCTGCTTCAGACTCTTCAGTTACTTTCATCTGTTGCTGCGCTCGCTGTGCCATCTGTGTCCAGTCAATTTTGGATAATTTGTGCGAAAATACGAACAGCTTAACGAGTTCCAGCAACCCAATCGACTCCCACAGCGCTACGAGGCCTCGGTCAAACATCACACCAACAACATACGCGTAAGGCAATTCGATAAACCACGTAACGATGGTGCCCGTTATCGCGGTGATCTGTACTTCACCCATCGCAGTCAAAATTGCCGTTTCCAGCATTTCGAGTGACTGCACCACAAATGCGGCCACAAAGATTGGCTCCACCAGCAAACAGAGCTGCAATAGCCTACTATCGTTCGTGTACAATCGGAAAATGTCTTCTTTCAACAGAATTGTGACTAGTCCCAGCACAAGCACGCAGACAACGGTGCAGTACAAACCTAATTTGCCGGTTTGGATAGCAGCTTGAGGTCGACCAGCACCCAAATAATTCGCCACACGGATCTGGGTCGCTGAACCAAACCCCCAGAAAAGTGCCCACAGTAGTCGCCAGTACCCCGAAGCAATAGCGTTTGCAGCGATGATATCTGGTCCCATGGATGCAGCAACAAGCGCGAGCGACGAGTTGGCCAGGTTCATGATAAAGTTCGTGAACGAGATAGGACCGGCCATAGCAGCATATGTGCGAATGCGTTGTGGAGTAAACTCTCGGAAATTCCAGCCGCCCCACGCCTGAAGATGCATTTTCTTGTAGACCATGCAGTATGAAATGAGTGCAATAGGCTGAAACCACGAGGCCACGACAGTCGCCCACGGCGAACCGTCAAAACCCAAGCCTTCCCATCCAAACGCACCATAGATAAGAAAGTAATTTGCACCGACTGCGACAAAAATCGTTAGCAAACCGACAACTGTCGTTGGGAACAAAATGCCCATGGACTGGAAATATAGCCGCACACAGACATAGATGAGATTGGGCCAGATAGACAACGATAGGATCCGTGCAAACCGCGTACCCAAGCGAATGACGTCGAGGTCATCAGTCGAATACTTGAGGAAATAGCCCACACACCAGTAGTACGCAAAAACAGGTACCATACAGATCGTCAGTAGCACAACTCCCATTTGCATCCACACACCGGTCAGCACGCCATTTTGTGCTCCCCATGCTTGACCTGAGAGCGTCAGAATGGCGTTTGCACCAGACCAAACGGTCAACAACGGTAGACTCGTCCAGGCTGTCGAAAGCGATGCTGCTGCCAATTCAGCAGTGCCCAAGTGACCGAGAAACGCGTAATCGATGGAGTAGAGACCGATACGCGCAAACGTCGCGAGACTAACCTGAAATCCCATGGAGGAAAGTGCTACGAGTTCCATGTTCCTATCGACGGACGGTTCTGCTGGCGTGAGCAGCACCGTCTTCTCTTGCTGGGGAGGCATTGTGTAACAAATGCGCGCGATCGCTTGCAAGTGAGTGGATGAATGCAATGCAAACGGAGGGAAGAATTATGCAATGGCTTCAAGCAGCCGGTAATGCATAGTGGGGCAATTGAGCTCACTCATCATCGACAGACCCACATTGCACATGATGTGTGTTCGATTGATCAGTAAAACTGTGATCGTTGTGGTATAGAATTTTATCCAATAATATTTAATTATTTTACTATAATGATGTATTATTGGCTGAAATATGTAATTCGCATTAAACTGAGCACTGAAAACTTCTTAATTTTATATTTTTTAAAATCAGATAGACAAGAGCCAATTTTGTAATTTTGTGATTAGCCATCCTGTTATTACCTCCCATTTTGCTGTGAACCAGTTGGATGCATCTACTCACTTTCAGCTTCCTACTCGTACACGCGAGGCTACTTCTTTGTTGGTAGTTGTCGAAGTTGCGTGGTTGGCATCTTTGTCATTATCATTCCACTGGTGTAATCGACTGTTGCTTGGCGTGGGCATTGAAGACATAGGCATTCTGCCTTCCCCAGTGTCAGTGTCACAATATCCAACGCTAGGCAAAATACAATTGAGCACAAAAACCCGAGCTTCCCGACTTGGATGGTAACATGCGGTCGATTGGCGCCCAAATGATTCACGACTCCCAAGCGAATGACTTTCAGATTCGACGTTGAGAGTTCCAGCACGTACTCCATACACCAGGACAAGATAGACACTGGAATGGACAAAATAGATAGTAACACGAGTCCCATTTGCAGTCACATACTAGGTAACACGCCATTTTTGTCCGCCCCATACTTGCCCTGAGAGTGCCATAATCGCATACCCTGTCGAGCAGATCGTGAGCATTGGTGTACTCGTCCAGTCACGCTAAAGTGATACAGCTACGAGTTCCGTCATGCCCGAGCCGTCAAGAAACGTGTAGCCAATCGAAAGCAGCGCGATTCGCACCACTGATGTAACACTCACTTGCACCGCCATGGGCAAGAGCGTCAGGAATTTGTTCTTAAAGTTCAACCATCCAGTACCGTCTTCTTTTCTTGTATCGTCATGATTCATGTACGTAGTTCCCCGTCTGTCGACGATTACCAAGTAGGCATGATGTGATGCATAATTATTGAAATGTGCTGCTCATCATTACTCGTTGATGTGTGTATGCAATGGGTGATGTCAGCAGCTGAGGAGTGTCATCATCTTCACTTGGCCAATCATCAAATACTAAATCTTTAAATTTATATAATGGTAAAGAACCCATGTACATGGATACAAAAAAAATCCTACTGAAGAACTTGTTAATGCTAACTGCTTCTCGAGGTCTTTCTTCTCCAAACCTATCCATTCTGATTACCTTTTATCTACGCGTATGAGTTGACGTCCTTCAAATTACGCGGTGTCATTTCGTCCTGCTGTTCCCATTGGTGCACACGGGTTCGACTCGGCGTGAGCAAGGACCCCACTCCAGGAGAGGGTAGTCCTGCATCGATCCCCAATGCGGGCCCTCCTTCTTCGGCCATTGCGGTGTTTAGCGCGTCTTCTTCGCACTCTGGTTTGGTTTCGTCCGTCATCTCCGTGTTCTTTTGTGCGCGCTTCGCCATCCGTGTCCAGTCTGTTCTTACGAGCGTGATCGCGTAGACTGTCAGTTTGATCACTTCCAACAAACAGATCGAATACCATAGCGCAGAGAACCCATAGCCAAGTGTAACGCCGAACAGATAGGCGAATGGCAGCTCAACACACCAAGTTGCAAATGTACTTGTCCAGGCGGTGACCTTGACTTGTCCCATGGCCGTGAGGATCGACATCAACAACATCTCAATCGATTCGAAGATGAATCCAGAGATGAAGATCGGTAGCACCGACAGACACATTCGCAGCAACACACTATCGTTTGTGTAGAGACGGAAGATGTCTCCGCGCATGATGACTGCTATTGCTGCCAGAAACGCCACACACACAATGGTTGATATTGTCCCAAGCTTCCCCAACATTTTCGCTGCCTCAGGTCGTCCTGCTCCAAGAAAATTTGCAACACGGATCTGAGTGGCAGTACCAAACCCCCAGAAAAGCGCCCATAGCAACCGCCAGAATCCGAGGATGATTGTGTTGGCTGCAATGGCTTCCGATCCAAGCTGAGCCGCGATAAGCGCGAGCCCGGAACTCGCCAGTGTCACGACGAGGTTGTTGAGACAGATGGGCACAGCCATGTCAAAAAAAGTTTTTAGACGATCCCGCGTCAAGTCGGCGAAATTCCAGCCGCTCCATGCCTGAAGATGCAGTTGCTTATACAAGACGCAGTAGGCATAAAGCGCGAGTGGCTGGAACCACGAGGCCACGACGGTCGCCAAAGCTGAGCCATCAAACCCAAAGCCGCTCCATCCAAAGCAACCGTAAATCAAAAAGTAATTAGCGCCAATGGAAACGCCGATGGACAATACACCGACAACTGTCGTAGGCATCATTACGCCCAGTGATTGAAAGTACATGCGCATGCAGACGTACATGAGATTTGGCCAGATGGAAAACGACAAGATCCGCGCGAATCGCAGACCAAGGCGAACGACTTCCGGATCATCACTCGACCATTCGAGGGCGAACCCTATGCACCAGTTCCAGATGAAAAGCGGTGCAACACACAACGTGGCGATGGTGACACCCATTTGCAGCCATACGCCGGCCAACGCTTTATTACCCGCGCCAACTGCATGACCACAGAGCGTGAGAATAACCAGTCCGCCATTCCAGATCATCAGCAGCGGTGTACTGATCCAGACGGTTGAGAGTGCTGCGGCCGCGAGTTCTGTCGTGCCCACGTGTCCGAGAAACGCGTAATCGATTGAGTAGAGCGCCATACGCGCAAAGGTCGCGAGACTCACTTGCAGCGCCATAGACGATAGCGAAAGGAACTCACTCTTGACATCCAATGGCGGCTCAGTTGGCTGTTTGAGTAGCGATGTCTTCTCACTCAGATAAACGCCCATGTCGGCAGATGATGATGAAATAGAGTGAATGTGATAGGATTGTCGTTGGATGGACTGTAGAACTGAGCTTTGCAACTGCCTGCGGGTTCAAGGGAAATAACGGAATGAAATTGCTCAACAGAGACGAAAAGAATCAAGAGAGAGATGGTTGTACTCTGTGTGCTTGCCAGTCAGGCAGATGCGATTGATTGAGTGGTGTCATCTTTTGCTTCGTCATTGACGTGCGTACACCTTCCTGGCCCGTCTACTTCCCATCGCTAATGATCAAATCAAAGAGGTGATCGTAGCACTCGCCTATCTGTTTATAGAGGTTTTGGACTGTTCACTCTTGAGAGTAGATCCTCCAAACATGATGAGCCCAGTTGCATTTCGAGTCATCTATGCGTGGCAATGAAGACATTGAACATTTTCCGATGGCCCATCTTTCCTGGTAAATAGTCAGCAGATGTGTGTAAATGTCACGATGAAGATGAGGTGGCTGGCAATCGGTACTAACGCCCAACCTCCTAGCAATACTCAACCATCTCCAGCAGCTTAAATTTCGTCTTGGTTCTTTGCCAAGTTTCTACTCGCATGTGTATCAACAATGTCAGCAAGCAATGATTGTTGACATATACGAAGGATCAGAATTCTAGGGGCATAAACAAACGTATGAGTCTTGATTAGCTGTCACAATAATGATCACACAAACGAATACGTGCCAGTTTCTTGCAAACTTGGTGGAACGCAACAACTAGAAACAATATCGTCGATTCTTCTTTGATTATAGCTGATCAGATGAGAAACACAGCTCTGATATTGTTTAGATTATACCCTGTGCCTTTTTATGATCTCTTAGTGTTTGTCATCAGATTGTAGCCATCTACCCGTGTTGGTCAGGTTTGAGTGACGATTTGTTCACCATGTGCTTTTCATAAAACATTGACCTTCCGTGACAGAAGAATGTTATTTTATAGAAAAATATTATGAGATGATGCAGAAACATATCAGCACACTATAAAACTGTTTGGAATTCTATGGTCTTAGTTCATGGGCATTCATCATACACTAATCAGGCTCCTATGCATTTAGTATCAAGCACTTTCCTCGATATGCGAAAACGAAGACTTGGGTGTTGTCGCCCACTGGTGCAAATGCGTATCTCTCGGTGTCAATAGCGGAGTCACTGGTGATGGTAACCCTGTGTTTCCTCCAAACGGAGTATTACCACCTTCTGCTAGCGCTTCAGTAAAAGCTTTCTCCGCCAATTGCTCTGGATCGTCTGTTTCCTGTGCAACTTCCATTTTCTCCTGTGCGATTCGCGCCATGCATGCCCAGTCCGTTTTGATAAGTGTGTACAGATATACGCTCAGCTTCACTACCTCCATCAAGCAAATCGAATACCAGAGTGCTTGGAAGCCCATGCCAAACACTACACCTCCAAAATACGCAAATGGTAGCTCTACACACCAGGTTGCAAATGTGCTGGTCCAAGCCGTGATGTTTACTTGCCCCATGGCCGTGAGAATCGCCGCCGACAGTAATTCTATCGATTCGATCATGAACGCTGTGATGAAAATTGGCTGCACTAGCATGCATAGCCTCAGCAAGTCATCATCGTTCGTGTATAACCGAAAAATATCTTCTTTCATGGAAACCGCGATGGTGGCTAACGCAAGCACACAGACAAATGTACACATAAACCCGAGTTTTCCCAGCTGGATGGCCGCACGTGGTTTGCCTGCGCCCAAGTAGTTCGCTACCCGAATTTGCGTCGCCGAGCCAAAGCCCCAGAAAAGTGCCCACAGCAGCCTCCAAAACCCTGAGATCACCGCGTTAGCCGCAATAACATCGGATCCGAGCTTAGCAGCCACCAGCGCAAGCGCTGAATTAGCCAAATTCGACACCAGACTGTTGAGTGCAAGTGGAATGGCGATGCCGATGAACGTCTTCATCCGTTCACGCGAAAATTCGCCGAAATCCCATCCACCCCATGCTTGGAGATGTAGTTTCTTGTAGAAGAAACAGTAGGAAACCAGCGCAATGGGCTGAAACCACGAAGCTACGACGGTCGCAAGCGCTGAGCCGTCAAAGCCAAATCCGTTCCACCCAAAACAGCCATAGATGAGCAGGTAATTTGCCCAAATTGAGATACCGATAGACACAACCCCCACAACAGTTGTGGGAAGCATGATCCCTATCGACTGGAAGTAAAGCCGTACACACGCGTACGCGAGATTTGGCCATATTGACAGTGATAAAATCCGTGCAAACCGTGTGCCTAGCCGAACGACTTCAACGTCAGTAGTGGAGAACTCGAGCAGCGACCCAACGCACCAATACCAGATAAACAACGGTATCACACAGATAGCACTGATCGTGAGGCCCATCTGAAGCCAAATACCGGTTAACACGTAGTTTTGCGCACCCCATGCCTGACCGCAGAGCGTCACAATCGCTGCGGCTGCCGACCAGACGGTCAAGAGCGGCAGACTCGTCCACACAGTTGACAGCGAAGACGCTGCGAGTTCTGTGGAGCCTAAATGCCCCAAAAACGCATAATCGATGGAGTACAACGCGATACGCGCACAGGTGGACATACTCACTTGCACCGCCATCGACGTTAACGCGAGGAACTCGGTTTTTAAGTCGACTATTTGCTCTTCATGCTTGGGAGAAAGCGACGCGGATGATAGCAATGCGGTCTTCTCCTGGATGGCCATATTTGCTTTCTGTGTTGCTCACGTGAAATATTTAGACGCTACAAGTTCAGCGTTGAAGGTTGTTTAGAAAATAATGTGCACAAAGATTTGGCAGTTTTCTTGTGGCATTGGGATTTTTCGCGATTCTTCCAATGAGGTATCCTGTGCTCTAAGAAAGAAATGAAGGTCGATTACATGTGTGGTGGGTGCATTTCGGAGCCGATTGGCTCAGCAGTAGCAGCAGAGCAAACAACATTCAACTGGAGACGAAGATGCTCAACGGAGAAGCACAATCTTTTTCCTGGAATTTAGAAAGTACATCCAATTGACCACAAAAATAAAGAATTTGACTCTAAATAGTGGCCCATGGGATCTTCAAAATCAGCCCATCGTTCTCAATGCCACAGCATGATTGCTATTCAACGAAATGAATCAACCTCAAGGATAATTCTTCTTTTTTATCTTTGCTTCGTGTCAAACCTGCTCAAGCTCACGGCAAATGCCTGCAACATTGAAAGCGGGTATTGAAAATCCATATTAAAGCAGTCCTTGCCGACTTTGCCTAATTGCAGCAACACATGCTCTTGTGGCAAAGAGACCGTGCCTTGGTCTTCATAAACGTATTCAGGATAGAGTTTCCGGTATTTCTCCTTCATGGCTTCATCGGTAGGCTCAGAGTGCACCAATTGGAAATTTTTCACAGATACACAGGTCGCTCTACTGCGGAAATCCACGATGCAAGATGACAGTGGGTCGTATTTCGTCTCGCGCTTGTGCATGAAGATGAAATTGGACGTGTCCATTATGTTTTGACAGCCCTAACATTCCCATGAACACATACATTCATCATCATTAGTAATCATGTTTAGTTGATAGAGATGTCTGATATCGAATCTCACCGCTGCTGCGATGGTGCGAACATGTTCTTCCATCATTTGATCACGAGAGAGTGGACGCCAGTCCAAGTACGCCGTGCCATTATCTACGATCGCAGGCAATACCACTTCCATCTTGCGAGCGTACGCCTACCCAGACACAATTCGATACAAAATAGAGTTAGAGCAAGTGATTAAAGGATACTATCGATTGCTGTTAGCTTGTGTTGTGGTTACCTTTTTCGTATTGTGGTAGCGAATGAATGCAAGTTCCGCACGAATGGTTTTACGCAAATCGTCATCTACTTCGCAATCAGAGTCCAAGTCTTCGGGGTTGTCGCCTTGGTCGTAGAGAGAATACTCCATGAGGCTGGTCGACGAGCGGAGCTTGCCAATGTACTGATGGCTTCGCATTCCACGCGACAAAAATAGATCATCTCTATCGAAAAGCAAAAGCGAATGTTAATATTGCCAACTAAAATTGCTCGTGAAAAGCATGCAACTCGTTACTTGTTGAGAGAGATGACGTAATGCGACGTAATTCGGCTGGAGGGGCTTTTTCGTGCATACATGATTGGTCGGCCACTGGAACTATTGACTTCCAACAACAACGTATACACTGGGGCCAGTTTATTTGACTCATTCCGCTCAATAAAACACTTGAGAATGTGGCCGCGACCACATTCTAATGGCCGTTTGACAAAGTCCAGCAAATGATCTGGAACGTACGGCACACTCTTCGGGTTGAAAAACTGAACAGCAAACAAAACAAAAGCTATATTTGTTAATCTATGAGCAGGTAAGCCACCATTCCCTTGATATGTTCTTACCTGGGCTTGAATTTTTTTCACAACCTCTTCTTCATGCTTATTACGCCGCTTCTCTCTGCGTTTCTCCCGGGATTTTTCTCGACTGTTGCTGTTGCCACCATTTGCGTTATTGCTACCGCTATAACCTCCATCATCTTCGTTGCTATCTTTGCGCTCTTTTCCTGATCTGGACGTATTCATGTTTTCACTGCTATCGCTTTGGTGCGTAGATGAGTAACTCTCGCCATCATTCGCAGGCATCGCACGCTTCATTTTGCGTAGTTCGCTGTAAACGTCCTCTTGTGCCACTTTCTCTCTTCGAATATCCAGAGATTCTTTGTTATTTTCTTTGTCTTCATAGTGACTATGTTTGTGCTCGGTCTCTCCCTTCGCTTCTCCATGTAAAGATGAAGATGCTCGGTTTCCGCCACTCTTCAAGGGTCCATGCTTGCTTTCAACAGTCACAATAGGATCATCAGGCTCTATGTCTACGTCTTCTTCACCCTGTTTGGGTTCTGCTTTAGTTTCTTCCAAAAACGGAATTTCTTCCACATCGTCCAGTTCATCATCGAAATGCCCGTGAGACTGTGTCTCCTTCCTCTGCTTTGCGTCTTCTCGCCTATTGCCTTGCATAGTCGGTGGTTCATCATCTTCACTTTTTTTTACTTCCTGTTTTTTCACCATGATGACTTCCTCTTCAGGGGAATTTAGTCGAGTTATCCCACTGAACGGAGCCGCCCTCCCCTTCTTCACTGTATTGCTACTTCCTCCAGCACTATCTTCATTGAGAATGTCAGTCTGTTTCTGCTCATTACTGTCCAAAAGCGAGCTTCGTCTGGTGGAAAGTGACGCGGTTGTATCATTCAAGACCTCTATTGTGCTCTTCTTGACGACTGGCGGTTTATATGCTGATGGACTATCTTGTTCCGAAGTGACACTATGCACCATCTGCGGTCTCTGTGTCTGAGAAGGAGGTTTTGTAGCAGGAATCGGCATTTTAGCTAATGTTGGAGCGCTTGATTCCACACTTGGTGCTGCTGTGCCATAGCTATTATTCCTGACGATAGGCGATTCATCCCCTAACAAATCCACAGAAACTGCGCCTTTCGCGGCTGATTGTGTGGAAAGAGAAGTAGAACGTTGAGGTTTTGATTCGGCTACTTCCGAATAAGATGGTGATAGAACGGTATTCTCAGAAACTGCTGGTGTCATTCGCTTTGCTTCTGCTCTTCGGCTAAACTCACCACTTGCCGTGTCAGTTCGATCTCCCGCTGAAATTGCTGGCTGTGGATCTGAGGGTGGTGTAGTCGATGGTACCCCAGCCGCTTTCGGAGGCGGTCCACTTGGAGGAGGTCCGATAGGTTTTGCCTGTTGCCCGCCACTTGGTGGTGGCGCAGTGGAAGGTGGCCGGGCAGCTCCACGCACTTTCGCCACTGACGCACTCGCTGTCGCCCCACCTGGAGGCGGTCCATTCGGTGGAGGTAACGTCGATTTCGCTCGAAATGCAGCAGCAGCAGACGTACTTCCCTGTGGTGGTGGATTCGCTGGCGGCGGAAGCGCTTTTTTTTTCTTCTTGCCTGGATCTGCACCACTTGAGTCATCATTTTTGGCATCCGCAGCTCCATCGCTCTTCGCTTCAGGTGGGCTTGTCTTCGGTGGAGCCATCACTTTGCGTACACTAAACCCAATTATCAGATTAGTACAAAACAATCAAGACAGGATAAGGAGAAACATCAATGCGTCTTACGCGGCGGCAGGCTCGTTGCCTACATCCTTGCTTTCATTCACAGCATTGCCTCCATTCATCACTCTTAGATTTTGCTTTTATCGCAACTCTTCACGATTGTCTAACTACACACCCGCGTAACGGACTCACTGCAAGCGATACTGTGAAACCGCTCATCTACTTCATCATCTCCAAAACTATCAATGCGCATAGAGCTCAGTCATATGTACAGCTGTCGAATATATTGTTTCACTCCTTTTGTCTGCTCATATGTGCATGATATCTATATGTTTCGTAGTAGTACTGTATCCCGTGCTAATCTACGCGGATCTAGCTTCAGGGCATCCCGCACCAGGCGTTCTCGTCTGAATATCCTTAACGAGTGCGTCCGAGAGCTTCTGGCCGTCCATAAATGCCTTCATATGCAAAATTGGGTGCACACCAATGTCCGAAATGCCTCTGCCAGAAATGAGTTCGCTATATTTCTGAGGATGGAAATTTGACAGTGGATCCACTGCTCTGCTTTCGGCAGATACACTCTCAGCGACCCGGAAGAGCGCATCAATGTCGTTCATTTTCATAAACGGACAGGTCGCACAGCCACCAGCAGTAGAGCATCCCTCTCCACCAGCGACGCCCGGAACCAGATCTTCTCCTTCCGTGGCGACAGCGTCAGCAGACACAGGGAAAATGATCTCAATTTCTGGTTTTTGAGTTCCTGGATGCGAGCGCAATGTCTCCTGAACGCCACGTACAATAGCCGTAATCATACCAGCCTCTGTGCCAAGCACAAAGCTCAATCGTTCCGAAGATTGCTTTTTGACAGCTTCCAGTGTCTTATCCTTGATGAAATTCAAAATATTCGACGTAGATCCCACCACACCGCGGCCCTCATTCTACATAATACCAGACAAATCGTGAGCTTCTTTTATAAATATTGATGACTTTAATCATTGCCAACGCACCTGTGCTTCCATGGCCAATGTAAACATTTCACCAGGGACTTCAAAGTGTGCCGTGTGGTAGGCATGACTGTACTCTTCACGCACGCGCTGGGTTACCTTGTCACCAAACATGTGATGCACCACGCAGTTGCCTTCCTTAAAGTAGTCGAAGCGAGTCAACAAATCCGCAATCCTGAACCATGCACACAGTTTGATGTTAGCACACACATGTTTCAATATCCAAATGTTCCAGTATATCAATACATACGTCTTTCGATTATGTTGCGGGTGGATCTGACGGATTTGTTCATCTGGTAGTTGCCCAATGTACTCAAACATTTGATGCAAGTTTTCGCCCATATACGTGTCCGGTCCATACCAGACTTTGATATCCGGTACTTGCGCAAATGACTGCAGCACAGTCTGCACCACATTGGACGACGTGCACGTGATCGTCGGAACCAAATCGTGCGCAAACGCCTTGCTACGCAGTGACGTGTTAATATACACGACATGGAGACTATTGGGCGTCTTCGCAGCCTTCTGCAAGTATGCAATGTACGCTTGCTTCTCTGCCGATTCAGCAAGACTGCAGCCGATCTTTTGTTCCGCCAAGCGATACACGGGAATGTGAGAGAAACCATTCGAGTCCAAATTTGCGCGCACACTTTCCGACATGAAATCCACACCCAACACTGCCACCGACTGGATCCCTTGCTTGGCCATCTTGGCAGCAGCTTCTCCCATCGCCAAGGAGTCGGCGATAAACGTATGTGGCCACGACAACGACGACAAAATGCCCTGTACACATACAAATTCCAACGCTCATTTAGTGTGCACAGGCTGTTTGCATGATAAAGAACACATGTGTTTAGCATACCTGCAACTCCGGGTCCATATAGAAATGGGCGACAATTCCCATCTTCTTCGCATGCAAGAGCGCATCCAATTCCTTCACCACTTCCATATCTGGATTAAGGTAATTTGCTTGTGCTTCCGCAAACGAACCCTGTGCCGAAATGTTATTGTCCGAGATCTAAATAAATGCATTTACAGAAATGTCAGTACCATTTTTTCTACAGCATATCATGTAATCAACAGTAGCAAGACTGACGAGAATGGAGGGGAATGGACGATCCCAGGACGCTGCCAGCGATGCTGCAGCTGTAGATTGCGCACGCGAAGTGAGATGCGTAGAGACGGCAGTGGAAGTGCGAGCAATGCGTCGACTGAGCTGAAACGCGGCTCTCATCTTGTATGTGGAGGAGAGGAAGGAGGTTTGGGGGGGAGCGGAGAGGAGCGCAGTGGAGAGGAGCTTGGGTGTGTGTGTGCTGGGGGAGAAAAATCCCAAAATGGCAAACGAACGCGCTTGAACTTTTTGAGGCAACCTCCTCATTTTGTCCATTCAACGCTGTGATGGAGCAAAATCTCCAAAACACGGTGCATGGACCACCGAAACCCTCCGATGAAAACGATGTTATTGAAGTTGAGTACGGGGAGAAAACCGTGTTTTGATTTATTTGCGATCGTTTTTACTCAGTTTTGAAACAGATGAATGACGATTGGGGTACAGCAACAGAGTCAGTACGCATCAACACGACAAATAACCTGCCGTGTCCCAATATGGGAGAGTGCAGAACCTCGTTATAACAACATTGACATCCGAAAAACCTTACTAGACGTATACATCAAAATAGCCTCTAATAAACTAGATGTTTGTAAAATGAGGTATTTGTGGAGAGGGTGCAGCTCTTCGCAAAAATTACAGCCATTTCTTGTAGAAATGGAAAAAGGCAACGGTGAGGAATGCAATGGTGAGCACACCAGCCCACCAATAGTAGTAGCCGTAGTGGTTACGCAACTCCGGCATATTCACAAAATTCATGCCATAGAGTCCTGTGAGGAACTGTGCCGGTAAGAAAATGGCGGCTACGAGCGTCAAAATGTAGCTCACATCACTCTGTTGAGCTGCTCGCATATTGTGAAATGCATCAACGAGGCCATTACAGGTATCCAAGTGCTTCATGCACTCTTCATCAAGGATCGCAACATGATCCTGTACGTCACGAAAGTATCGCAATGTCTCACCTTTGAAATTATCAAATTCTGACAATTGCACGATCACTTCATTCAGCGGTTTACAAAGCCGTTTGACACCTTTGATTTGCTTCACACAGATCTGCAACCGTGAGATATTAAAGGTTTGTGGTTCGAAGCGCAATAAGTGGTCCAGCATGATCAATTTGGCGCCGATCGTGTGGACAATGGGCGTGAGGTCGTCTACACAGACGTCGATGATGGTGTACACCAGGAAAGCCGTATCATGCTGACGGATCTTGGAGTACGAGACGTCGAGACGAGATTTGACGGCCGACCATAGCGTATGGTTAGTAGTCTCTTGTACGCTGATCAATATAGTTTTGAGCATATACACACTCAATTGCTCCGGGTTGGTCATAATCTGGCCAAAGTCGAGTTCATCCAATCGTTCTTCGAGTTCTTTCTTTGTCATACTCTCAAACGGGGATGTAGTGTCACCATCTCGAGTGTACAAAGAAGCTCGGTACATGCGTTGATACATCTTGAGTTTATTGGAATCCACAGCATGGACAGTTTGTAAAATCAATAAAGAGTGTTCATCATACGTGTCGTACTTCGGCCGCTCCTTGTCGATATCCAGTGCGTCTTCTACTGCCAGTGGATGCAGGCGATAACGCACAGATAAGCGCCTTAGTAAGAGCGGATCGTATCCTTCCACATTGATCCACCGCACTACCGCCCAGTCAGGAGTCTTCGAATAAATAAATTTCTCTAATTGGCGGATCGGATAGACACTTCTAATGCGATCTGGAGAGTACTCTATCGTCCCCACGAGTGCAGGCTTTGTTTTTCTGTAGCATGTATCGTATCCGACGTCACGAATAAAGTCATCGTTGAAAAGTTGAGCGAGTTTAATCTCCTGAATCGCCTGCTGAAATTCCTTGTATGAAATGCCGCCGCTGTGATCTTCGTCCACTTTGTCGATGAATGTCTCAAATTGCTCATCGTTAGCACAGACGATCCCCATCGCTTCTAGTCCACTGCGGAAACCTTCATACGAGACCATCCCGTCCTCTAGCCATAAGCAAATGTTAGTCAAATATATTCCTCATCTATTTCAAAGACCATTCGCTTGATAAATAGACGTACTATCGGGCAGGAAATACGAGAACAGCTTCGTGAGTTTCGCTGTGGTGAGGTCGTAATACGGATCCATAAGCGACATCTGGTCGGGTTCATCTGAATTCGTCGCCGGCTCGGACCAATCGATCGAATTAGAATTACGCGCAATCGGTTCAATGGAGCCAATCGACACAAAGCTACGCAGATCTTTGCCATGCAAGCTCCCTGTCAGCGCTGTTTTCATCACTGGCGTCACAGACGGCTTTAATTGCGGTGCGTGTCCATCTTGTTTGCTTGTGCTGTCATCTACAGCAATTGAGCGGCGTGAGGCGGCTCGTCCGTCCACACGTACACCTTCCTCGGATGACCAGTCTTCTGGCTGAGAGGTAGTGCTGTATGCATTAGCGAGTATCTGTCTGCTCGCATTCCTGGATAACATCGAGTCCGTAACTCTGAGTACCACATGCTCAGTATCTTCTTGCGGCGTCACATGCAACAGATGGGGAGCGCGGCGATCCTCATCTTGTAGGTGAAACCTGGCGCTCTGATCTTCCGTATCGCTCAGATTCCGATAGGAGAAATCTTGGTTGCTCTGATCCTCCATGCAGTTAAGCAATCGGTTGTTCTTCTCTTTTTTTTCTTCCTTTTTGGGCATTAATGTTGGCTGCCAAAAGGTTTTGTGACTGTTGAACATGTTGATAATAGCTTAGAGGGGTACTATTTCATGAATTGCAGTACAATGATGTTCCTAATTTAATATAATCTATCAGCAACATTCGGGAGAGTTGCACTTCTAAACTGACTAGATCAGGGGTGTTCATTATTTTTGTAAGTAAACTGTTCTCCTGTAGCTTCATGTGCGACAAGATCCAGTTGGGTGAACAGGATCCTCCTACCAGCCCAGCGGACTTGGTGGATCTGAAACAAGCGTGGAAAATCGCATCAACATACCATACGATGGTACTGCTCCATTGTTTGTCTATGTACGCTAAGTAGAGAAGTGCGGATGAGACTGGCTCACCAAGTTAGTCGCTCAGAACCTCGAGTTCCAACATGGGTCGAATACAGCGAACGGAGCTATGACGAACAAGAAGAAAATTGCTGGATTTGGTACCGACGTCGGTATGGATCCACACGCCGTATATGTTACTGGAAACGGCACTGAGTACTTGGTATGGAGCCAGGGTATCACTATTTTGAAAAAGGCAAAGAATTTCGCTGCAGTCAAACTGTCTCTTAACTAAGCGATCGATAAGAAGTTCCGAAAGACAGTCTTGACTGGGATGCCCGTTCGCACAGATGTTACACCAGTTTCAGATTCCCTTTATGAGTAGAGAAACTGGAAGCGTCAGTTATACTCTTTCTGAAGTTCATGGATGACCATGCGGAAGTAGAACGCTAGAAGCAAACGCTCGCTTTGCACTTTGATGAAGTGAAGGGAAAACCTAACCTTGATTTCCTGGGATTGCACTCTGGATAATAAGGAAGATGTGTTGAAGGAGCTAGATACACTGCTGCATCATCGATCGTATCTATTTCATAGTTTTGCATTGAAACATGATAAAGGAAGCTAATTCCCAATTTTAGCCAGGTAAGAATCCGAATCGTGCCGTTCTTGATGAAAGGACATGACGAAATGATCAGTACATGTATTGTGTGTGCAAAATCCAGATAAAATACCCTAAGTAATCATGCTACCCGAATCGAAGTGTGTTTTGTCCTGCATTGCATGAGCATGCACCAATTACAGTCCAGGGTGGAGGTCCAACACACTCGGCCTTGGTTCACTTCGGATCTCGCCCAATCGCAATCTAGACGTTTGCTTCAAGCGCAGTCTTTTGTGAAGACCAAGGAAAGTTTCATAGACGCCTATCGGATATCCCAAAAGTAATTGTACCCGGTCATTGGGGGATATCTGTACGTGGTGATGAATTGGGTATGAGGGCTTTCTGTATAGTGACCGAGAAAATCCAAATCAAGAAGATCTTGGTCGCTGTGGGATGTTTGACTTTCTTTAGGATGGCCATGCGATAACCAAGTAAGGAGATTAATGTCGTTGCCAGTCATAACTCGGATAGTTGTATTATTATTAGACACAATGCTATCATATGCATTCATTCAGACCACCTTCCATTTGCCGCTAACTATCTTGCATGCTCACTATCCATGAGCAACACTAGTGATATTCCATTAAAACTGCACATCTTTGATCCACACAAACAGCATATCCACCTAGGACAAACTGAAAGGGATCTCTTTGCTTTTATTTGCAATTGGAGCCATGCTCACCCTAGAATTGGATCGAACGTCAGGCTAAAGAACGAGGATGTACGCAGAACATTGATCTATCAAGACTTAATGCATGCAAGCGTCCATAACAAAACCCCACCAGTTTCTGTCAATTCTCATTAGGAATAGACTCGATGTTTTTCCTCCGACGCCACCAACATTGAGTTGAAGATGAGCCTAGCGTCCATCAATTTTCAGGGTTAGGTTGATTCATATCGGTGCTTCATTCGGGCACTGCTTATTGATGCTAGTCTTACTAGAAATAACTTTAGCTGCTCAGTAGCACAGATGCTTAGGTATTTATTGCGTTTTGTGCATCTCGATCTCGTGATCGGCGATAATTATTGCGTGGTTATACTTCTTATAGATAGTGTGGTACTAGTAGCTTGGTTCATGTTGGAAAGAATGTATGCATATGGCAAATCACAAACAATGGTTGATGTATTTATAATAGTACAGCAAATAGAAAGTAATCTCCTGCAAGAAAAGCCGTGATTTTGAAGAGCATTCCTTAAGAAGCTTTCAAACCTGGGGAAAGTAAGTCTCCCATCCCAACAAATAGATAACGTTAAGCCGTAGAGCTCGACAAAAACCAATCCTTGGCCAATGCTATTGCTACAGATGATCGAAGTCTGGTGCTGATGGTGTATTTGAACCAAAATTTTGCGGAAAAAACGCTGGTGCAGATGCATCTGTTCTGGGTGAGTACATTATCGGAGCAGATGATTCTGGAATAATTTCTTCTGGAGCTGATGCAGTCGTCATCGGCATCACCATCATAGGGGCTGACGCCTGGGTCTCACCTTGGTTGTGTATGGCCCCATCACCGTCCTCAAAGTGAATGTAAACAACGTTCGACGGCGAAAGTTGTTCCATGTCAGCCATGAGCATCTCGTCCGAGTAAGAGTCCACAGCCATCGCAGTGGGGACTTGTGACTGACTCATTCGCGTGGCCATTGCCACCGTTTCATGGATTTCTCCGGTCACGACAGTATTCCCGCCGTCCGCAGATCTTGATTGACTCAGCCGCCTCGAGCGTTTGTAAACTACAAGCATCACCACTAGTACGCAGACTACAAACGCACTCGAAATACCAACCCACAGCCCCGTTGCCCCGTTATGTTTCTCATTTTCTTCGTTTGAGTATTTGTTGTAATATGGCGTCGATGCACAGCCCATATCATGGACATAGTTGATCCACTGTGGGGACTCACAAATGGCGATACACACACAGCCATTCTCACCGTAGCAGTACTTGGTCAGGTTTTGCGGGCCCGAGATCCAATCGATGACGTCAGCGAAGATCGTCTCTTTACAAACGTGGCAAAATGGATCATCGTACTGACAATAGTCTACGTCCCGGGCTCGAAACTGTAGCATTTGCGTAGTCATATTCGCTGCAAACACATTTGCGGGATATGCGGCACGAAAGTCCATGGACTCGTTATAAGTACTAGGAGAAATGGACACACACTGGCCTACTTCGTTCACCATACAACCCTGTCATTTGAGAACCAAATCAAAAGAAAAAAAGCATTAGTTTTACTCAAATGCTACTCTAACCCAAAGCCAAGCATCGCGAATCGCACCTCATTTTCCCCTGCCACGGGAGTATTCAGGCAGTCATAGCACGATCGTGGGCGCATACAGCCATCAGCTGTCGTTGGGTAGTACGAACATGTGCCGTATTCGCGGTCAGAGGGGTCGGAGGCGGAGACATTCCCTGCCAACACATCGCCAGAGCTATACGCTTGCGTCATTGAGAAAAGAAAGAGAGATTCTAAAGCTTTAGAGAGGAGAGATTCCGAAAGCTCTTTGAATGGAGAGGCTGAGAAGGTTCGACCGGGAAGCAGACTTTCCTATTAATACTGACACGCGCAGCTGCCTTCGCTCTTCTCCCCAGCCGACCAGACGTGCCGCTTTCGAACACGCTATGAGACAGCGCTGTTGCGTAAAACGTGAGGAGCTACAAAAATACCCGGTTTTCACCTACTCAAGTGCATATCTTGCCTTGTACGATATTTTATATTTATGACATTTAGCAGGTTATAGATTATCTTCTATTAATTTAGTAAACTTTATAACAGCATATTTAGAACTGACTCCTCCGCCCTACAATTTTCTGTACGTTGATCTAATTGTACAGACAACATGCAGTTGACTGCGGTGTTTACGCAGGGGCAGCTAATAATTGCATATCCCATTTGCTTTCCAACGACAAGCTGGGCAATATGGCACTATAAAATCTGTTGACATGTCCTTCACGGTTAGGTACTTCACACGTTTTCTGATTCACCCACGAGTGCATTCAGTGCCAAATGGTTGCACAGAGTTGCCGAGTGATTCTGCCATGCGTTATTCGGTTGAATCGATCCCAGAATAGCTACAGTACAGCGAAATCCGGTGCGGATGGTGCATTTTCTGAAAAAGATACATCTTCTTCTTCCAATGATGGTGCAGATGCAGCAGCCAATGGTACTATTACTAGCGGAGCCGATATATTGGGTACTTCTTTCTCTGGCGCTGAAGCCACCGTGTCATGCAATTGCACACCACTGTTGCCCACTCCTCTGACTGAGATATCTTTGACGCCGAGTCCATGCAATTGTTCGCGTAAAATTATCTCTGACCGCAACGAATTCCATGCAAACAAATTCAGTTGTAAAAGCGGCTTGCCGTTGTTTTCGGTAGCGGCTGTATTGTTCCTGGAATCGGGGGAGTCGGAATTGTCGGCGTCGTACACATCTTCTTGCATGGTCCGTAGCACTCGGTTATAGTGCTGGCGCATACACAGCACTACCGCTAGCATACTGATAAAGAGCGCAAGTCCACAACTGATGGCTACGATGAGTACCCAACCGTCGATTCCATGGTTTCCTTCACCTGCGGTGGGTTGAATGTCTGGACCAGAATCCGAATTATTACCTGCTGTGCTATTACATACAACGCCACCGACGCTGTTCTCCCACTGCGGAGCTTCACAAATGGCAATACAGACGCAAGAATTCTTTCCGTAGCAGAACGTGGTCAGTGCGGATGTCGAATTTCCCGCAATCACATCTGCAAACACCGTCTCTTGGCACTTTGCACACGCAGAATCATCACTCTCACAATATGTGGCGTTGGTTGCTAAAAACTGGAAAAGTTGATCAGATGTCGAGTTTGTGATGGCTGGGTCTGCGAGAAGGTAGTCCATCGAGGCGTTGTAGGCTGATGCGCTTATGCATCGACCGTATTCACTAATCATACAGCTCTACATATTCAAAGAGAGAGGACAACATTAGCGTTAATACAGTCGTATTATCGTATTAACATAAAGACTCACATTGCCATTGACGGTCGCATTGAAATTGAGACAATCATAGCATGACCGTGGTGCTGCGCAGCCGTTTGCTTGGGACGAATAGAATTCGCACGGAAAGCTATCGGTCCATGAGGTGTTGACTGCCTGACTTCCTGCTGCTGTGGGTGTAGATGATGTACTAGATGAAGCGGTTGATGCCGCTGAAAGCGTAGCCGACAGTGCTGATGTAATGGGGAAAAAAGGTGTAGGAAATGGCGGTAGCGGCGAAGGAGGCAGAGGAGCATTTGATATGGGTGGAGATACTGGGGACGGGGTCGATGAAGGAGAAGATGGTGGAAAAATATTTGATGTAGGCGGAAGCGTTGGGGGCGGAGGTGTCGAAGGCGGAGTCGATGGAGGAGGAGGTGGCACAACTGGTGATGAAGTCGTGGGGTTTGGAGGAGAAGTTGTTGGGCGTCCTGTTGTTCTTGTCGATGCTGGTGACGATGGGATATTGTTATGGTTTGCTGGCGAGTTTTCCGACGACGATTCCGGGGATGTATTAAAGGGATTTGCGCCAGGAATCCCTGACCACGCGTTGGCGTTCGCATTGGTGCTCGCATTGGTGTTCGCATTGGCGTTCGCGTTGGCGTTGGCCTTGGCGTTGGCCTTGGCGTTCGCATTGGCCGGTAGCATTTCCTAGACGAGTAGTTAATTTTGCTTGTATGACCGACCAGTATTTCTATTGCTCAACGCATCCCATTGTTCGCTGCTTGTGCATCAACGAGTTGGCGACATAATTCTTTCCACCATTCGAAAAATGGGCTCAGCAATCATCTGTACTGAGTGCTCTGTTGACACGCTTTGATTGGCTCCCCCTGTTTCTTGGGATCAGATATTAAGGTCGCATCTCCAAAACTGACCACATCACTCACCATAATTATTATCTCTTCACTGATTCCCAGCCAAGTTATTGCTATCCGAATTCTTTTATTTCCTTCGCGCTGCCAACCAGAACGTGTAGAAAAAAAATAATTGGTGATGGCTACTCTGTGAGCAATTGAATCATTTACACGCTTCCAGTTTATTTACACAACGACCAACAAGAACATATAACTAGCTAAGTTCTTACAATCACACCAGTCCTTTTTACCTTTCAGACTTTTGCATTCTAACCAATTAAATATGAATGGTTCATTTTCCCAAAACGATAGCGTTTTACACCAAGCAATGGGAAACCTGACCCATTCTTACAAATCGACCATTTCCATCTCATCGAGATCATCCAGGTCGTTCATGTCAAAATCAGGTGCGGATGGATAATCAATCATCCCAGGAGGAGCTGATGGGCCTTCCATGTCAAAATCTGGAGCAGATGCAGTCGCTCGGACGGCCATGGCGAACGGGGCACTGGCGTGAGCGGAGTCAATATCTGGTGCAGAGGGTTCGGTGTCGATGAATTGGACATGTGTGCTTCCTTTCACTGGAGAAACCATTTTGGTAGTTGTCTCTACGTCATGATGCTCCTTGCTGGCAAGATCGTCTCGGGGATTGTTCCATCCAAACAGATTAAGGATGAGACCAGAAGTTCGCACCGCTCTTGCCATCGGAATCGGGGAGGCACCAGCTTCAGGTGTGATGATCACGGCTGCGTCTGAACCTGCTCGGCTTTCTCGTCGGTTGACTTGACTCCCTGATGATGATGAAGAAGAAGAAGACGAGGATCCCTGTTCACCTCTTGTTCGGATTCTGTAAATTGCGAAAACGGCAGCGACCACCATGACCATCCCTCCTATCACTGCAAACATTGATGACCACTGACTCGCATTTTGTTCTGGTCCAGTAGCCATCGTGTTGGCATAGCAATTATCTTTGGACGACTGCGGATCATATTTATTTGATTCACAAATTGCAACACAGACGCATCCGTTCGTTCCGTAGCAAAATTTGCTCAGTGACCTCTTTGTCTGGTGTGTCATCACATCCATAAACACCGTCTCACGACATTCGGCACAGGTGGCGTCGTCGTCCTGGCAATAATCAACTGAAGCTGCTGGGAAGTAATAGCGCTCATCGGTTTCATTGTGGTATTGGAGATCATTGGACGAGTTAAAATTGCGGAAATCCATCGATGCGTTATACTTGGGATACATTGATACGCATCGTCCGACCGTGTTGATCATGCAACCCTATCAATTAGAACAGTGCAAATGAGTTACACTTGCTTCCTTCGCCTGAAGGTTGGACCACATAAGCTAATCGAACCTACCATCGGCTCAGACGTGACGTTGAAATTAAGGCAGTCATAGCAAGACCGGGGTCTGTCGCAGCCATTTGGATCTGTTGGGTGGTAGCCGCAGGTGCCTTCTGACTGTTGTGAGTCCTGTCCATTGTTATTCGATTCATCCGTATTTGCGCTTTCCTGCGCCGCAGCAGACGGAGTAGGCGTGGACTCCGAGGGAAATGTAATCTCCGCTTCCTCTGACCCCACTGATCCAGCAGACACCTCCATCGACGAAGACGAGAGCGACATATTTACGTTTTCGTTCACCTGTCTTTGCTTCTTGATATGTTCCCAATCTTATCGTGAAGTGAGCGGCTTGCATGTGGGGGTGAGGAGCTATACAACGCCCAACCAGCCAGACCTGCACTGAATACCCCAAAACCTCTTAAATTTTATAGAATAGGCTTTGAATCCGCCAATCAAATTGCTGGAGGAGAGGAGTCTCGTTTCTGCAAATCCTCAATCACCATACAGTTGTAGCGAGCGAAACCACCAGCTGTCGCAACAATCTGGTGGGGCATTTTGCTTCTCTGCTCTCTTCTTCTGCTAAATGTAGCTGCTTCTCCGCCATTTCCAGCATTTGTCGTGTATGGAGCGAATGCTTTTTTTCTTCATCTACAACTGCTTCTACCCAACACATCCTAGACTGCTGTTTCAGACGTTTCTATCTTCCTGTGACGCCAGAAGTTTGCTGACCCATAGAGTTGGCAGCATTCCTGTATAAGAGAGAAAGGTAAAGAGTAAAGGCTGGGCGAAATTTTTGCCATCTCACTCTTGTGATCACTGATCTGGATGGGTGATTTCTCTTCCGTACATGGACTGTCAAGGGTCGGAAGATGCGGCTACCACAGGAAACAGCAAAAAAAATTATCATGATCTACTTGCTGATATGAACGTCTCCATAGAATCTGACGAACACATCAATTACTCCAGGAATACCGCACGTGCATATAGAGTCCCATTCATGTACATTTTAATTGCACTTTTATAGCTTTCTGTTCTATTTTAACAGTGACATCGCTCTGCTTATACCATTATGTCATTTTCGCGTCGTCGTTGAAGCGATTCTTTCCCGAGCCAATGGTTTTGTAGGAGGCAATATGCCACGATAGTGGATTAGAACACTAACGCAAACAGCATCCGATGTTCCTGATGGTGTATCTTGCCTAAGGAAAAAGTATGTGATCAGACTCGTGGTTGCCAAATATTTGATAACTTGGGATGCGCTGTTGTTCAGGAAGAATCTGCCACAACGTATGGATGATCTTCAACCACTACGACGAAATCAGACACAGGCACGTGTGGTTCACTTGTCTTGGTCAGACGAACTTGGTGGGTGTTCATCAGTTTCTCTCTCATGGAAGCCCAACCCGATAGATTCAACTGTGGCTCAGTCGCTTTCGATCGAATTGGCTGTGACGGGTTGCCTGTCCAGCCTCTTCGTTTCACCCAAATTCGTACACGCCACAGAAAGACAACAAACGCGGTGATACAGATTGCCACTATAATCAATGTGGTCACCACTTCGTGTCCTACCGCAGCGCTGTCGTCTGCAGCACCTAGTCTAGTTTGAATGCTATAGGAACTCTTGTTCTTTTGAGAGAAAATGGCGCGCGATGTGTCGAAAACCTCACAGGCAGCAACGCAAATGCATCCACCCGCGCCAGTGCACACATTGGTCGATCGAATGGTCGCATTGGTTGCATACTCTCTAGTCCAGTTTTGTTTACAGTCTCTGCATATTGAATCATCACTTGGACAGTATCTGAATCTGTATGCTTCGTAGTAAGAATTATCAGCATCAATCGCAGATCCGTTCATGCTCACACACACTCCTTGAGGATCGATTCCACACTACACCATAACACAGAAACGATCATTATAAACCAGATTTGAGGTTGCATTACAATGAAGTGCTAAAGAGATTTACATTTTGGTTCTTCAGAGGCACATTGAGGCAGTCAAAGCAGGATCGCAGGGAGCCTCGAAAATCTTCATATCCCCACATGCAAATGTCATGCACATCGCTGCTGTTCCTGTTGTGATCGGCAGTAGTCTCCATTACTTGATACAACCACGCTATTTATGTATCTCACTAGCGCTCAGCAATGAGCAGGGGCGTTCTCTAATGCATATCCGCCACCATGGTGTCCATACACCGAGCAAGTGAGCTGTTGATGGCAGCACGGTAAGGCGCAATCTACCCTACCCCTTTCTAATACTAATCGAAGTTGAGTCTTGGATTAGTACAATTTGTTGGTGTACAAATCACATTTTAATTAAAAAAGGTAAATTTTATTTAATATTTATTTATTTTACGAATATTTTGTAGGTTGAAGCGCTCACATGTCGCATAAACATTCACGTTTTCTTTTAGAGTAACACTGCAGCGTGACTGACACTGCCGGCAGCTGCGACGCTACAAAGAATGGCGTGTGGTTTCTGGCGATGGCAAGGCATTTGATCCGACGGTTGTCGTCTCGATCCTTCCCAGTTCGACACGTTCAGAGTCGATCAATTTCTCGCGCATTGATGCCCAGCCAGACAAATTCAATTGCCCCTGCCCACGAGGAAGAGGATCACGAGTTTGCTCTTGTCGACGCCTGTGTACAGGTGGAGGATTCTCTACATATGAATATACATGCCGCAAGAGTGTTAGAGATACTTTTGCTGGTGACATCAGTACATAGTGTGAGCAATGAAACGTGAGTTTTGGCGTCGTACCTTCTTGGTTGTCATCTCGCTTGCGACACTTTTTCAGCATCCGCCATAGAAACGCAAGCCCCACACAGACGGACAGACCAATATATACACTTGTCATGAGCCCTTTCGTCGTTGCGATGTTGTTCAAAGTACAGACCGCAGAATTCGCAATGATCGCACTTGTCCGACCAGGTAACTCACACGATGCCAGACAAATGCAACCCGAGGCTCCCGTGCACATCGTAGGATTCTGAACAGTTCCGTTTGTTCGATATTCTTCTATCCACCGTTCCTCACAGGCAGCGCACATTTCATCCATTTCAGAGCAGTACTGGAATTCTGAGGCAGGATAGTAACCTTTCTTCACTGTGGTTTTGCTGCTAAAGGTGACGCAGGACGAATCGTGAAGGTTAAGCGCACACTGTCAAACGCAGAAAATGAGTGCTACATAGTTGGTAAATATTACATGAAGTCGAGTGATTCGATATGTCATACCTGCATGTGGTTGCTGATTCTTGTATTCAGACAATCGTAACATGTACGAGGGGCACAGTTGAGATTCGCATACCATTTACATGGATCTCCTCGATTCAACGGTTGTTGGGCTGGAAGTACAACATCTTCGAAGGAACCTGAATCTTCCCCACTGTTGCTGCTGTTGTTGTCTATACTTGTCATCGACATGGCGGAAGTTTGATTGTGACCGATTGATGTGATTGGTGACGGAATGGATTGTCAGCGAGCGCCAGTACCTAACAGACCTCTCAACACCAATTGTATCCATATACTCGATTGTAAAGGGTATGCTGTTATAGAGATATCCAATGTTTTTGATGTTTGTCGCATTCTTGGCAGAAATGGCTCCAAATGATATGGAGATCACGCTCCTGATCCTTTGATGTACGTGTAGCAGTGTCACACAACGTCTACCTGCCCCGCTCACTACGACTCATCAGTTGATTCAAAAGAATGTCCGTTTAGAAAATTATGAAATCCTAAAAAGGTTGGAGACAACTAAAGTCCGAAAGCATCAGTGTTTTCCAAAATGTATTTGAGGTTGTAAGTGTATACGAGCATTGTTTCTTAACATTATATAACGATGCCCATATATGAACCACTAAGTCATTTTGTTGGTAAGTACATTGTGAAACTAATAATGGATTGGGGCTTAAACATTATAACTCGCAGTTATCACTGAGCTGCTGTTCATGCTATTCGTGGCTTAACTTCTCTTGCTGTTCATGATTCCTTTTTTCTACACTGTGCAGGAACATTCGTCATATCCATTGGTAGGATCATGATTTAGTACATGTGCTGTGCTTGGTTGGATCATATGGATTTGTTCCGATTCAATCAGCCCCTCCTGCATGGATTTCCAGGTTGACAAACGTAACTGAGGACCATTAGACGGTTGTCGACTTTGCCTAGTGAGTGAGCGCGCTATTCAACATGCAAATAGTGTATCATGATAAGAAACATTCTTGGCAGTAGATACGTGTAATCCGAAATAGAAGGCTTACCTCGACGTCGTTCCGCCCATTCTCGACCCAAAATCATACTGATAATAATCGTAAAACAGACCAAAGCCACCACAATAAGCCATGCCATAATGTCTCTTCCAGCCGTCGCAACCTCATTTATCCCGAGCGCCAACAGTCGTCGGTGGATGTGAGCACTGAGACCGGAGTCTACCCTGTCCATGATATCTTCTGCTCGTAACTGTGGACTGTTTATCTTTAAAGCCCCTGCGCTCTTATGTCCTTGTTCGTTCTGACTGACAAATATGTAAATGCTGTGTTGGTGGAGATACTTTCGTGTCAGGTAATTGGAATGGTGATGGCACGAGTTCGATCCATAATCATCTTGTGGGTGTCATCAGGTGGCAAGTTTACTTCTACCCATCACGCCACAATCACACATTCACCTTGAAGTATGAGAAGCAGCTATTAGCAGGTATCAATATATCCCATCAAGATGGATTAGCGAGTGTCAAGTGTAGCGATTAGGAGATCATGAAGGCGATACGTGCTATCACTGTTATGTGCCTCTGGGATGGTACTGCGAATAGTATAATGTGTGAAAGAGATTACACCGGTCTTGCGTGGAATTTTAGCATGTATGAAACCAAAACCATGTGGATGACATCACTTCACGACACACAGCCAAATCCAACACAGTTTATACATTATTATCAAAGGCACCGAAAATGTCATCCTAAAAAACCTTAAAAATTCCTAACATGTTCACTCACATTTGCTTTCGGGCTTTGTTCTAATGCCATAGCGTGTAACTATCCTAAAAGAGAGACGAGTCTCCCTGTGGGCATTCGTGGACACTTGTTATTCTTTCTACGTTCTGCAAGCTAACCAACATGCGCTAGAAATTGCAGTTGGATCATAATTACTACCAGCAGCATTGTCTGGCTTTTCTTCTGTGGTCACGTCTGTACGGGTAGTAGCTTCTTACTTATCGAGTTCACACTTCTTGAAAACAAGCATCAATCAACGCCATTGGATGATGCTGCTAAGATCAACGAATGTAAATTTCCTCGCCTTCCTGATTTTCTCACAATAGTTCTCTGACCTTTCATGCTCCATGCATACTTTCGGCTGCGATTGAGAAAGAATGCTGCTTCATCCAACGCTATCCACTTTTTTCCCTGTATGTTTGGACAATGATGACAAAAAATGACGTTGTTGCGTGCTACAGGCTTCTTGATAAGCAATGGAAGCCTTTTTGTAAGTGATTTTATGTTCTAGCAAGATGTGCTGGACTGTTCGTAAAGAGATATCAACATTATACGTATTTTTCACGAAAAGAACTTCGTCAGCAAGGGTGCTTGTACTACGATTGAGAAAAAAATTGACGAGTTGATTGGGTTGGTTGTCATTCAATTTTCGCAGGTGAGGTAGATTGAGAGGTTGTGCTGCAAAATCAGCACCACTGAGCCAGCGTTGAACAGTCCGTTTGCTTATATCAAGAATCTCAGCTATCTTGATGAGGGTGAATCCTTGGATCCGAGGATGAAAACAAATTTGTCGTTCAACAATTCATTTCATGGCTGTATATTTTTATGGATAAAAAAGGTGACATTCTCGCTGCAACCCGTAATAATTAGCATACATACACCACTCCGATCATCGCCTGAATATGTGTTTTCTTCTCATCCTTGGTGAGTCTTTCTGGCATCGCTACCTTCCTATGGCAATATTGTGATCGTTGTTATGAACATTGGGTCGTATCAAGGATGTACTGGCTGGAGACAATGGTAGTGTTGGCGGCTCGGATTGAATAGACAGTTCACTAGTAGCCCTCATACTATGAGTTAGATTCTCTATGTTTTCTGTCTGCGGAGTTGGCCGCCGCTGAATCTCAGCCAAGTACACGCGCTCTGTGACGATGAGCTTCTCCCGCATAGACGTCCAGCCTGATAAATTCAGCCTCGGACCGCTTGACGGGGGTCGATTCCGATAAGTTTGTCTAGCGTCTGGGGTTCGATACGACGCAAATACTAAAAGAATGAGTGATGAGATAAACCATCCCACATAGGAACCATTAGTAAAAACACAATACATTGGTGCCTACCATCTCGGCGGTCTAGTCTTTTGGCGCATTTACGAATAGCCAACGAAAGCAATCCAAATCCCAAGCAAAACGCGAGGCCAACGCCAATAACACTCAGCAAATCCGCCGACGTTACACTATTGGTACTATTGTTACTGCCAGTCTCCTGACTGTCAGCGCTGTTGCTCATACACATTTCCGTAATGACCGAGTTATTTCGACTCGAAACCTCGCAGCTGGCGATGCAGATACAGTTGCTTTCGCCCTTACATACCGAAGGCGAGCGGATAATACCGTACATTTCGTACTCATTTGTCCAATTTTGTATGCATGAAGCACAGGTGCTGTCGTCGCTGGGACAATAGCTGAATGAAAGCGAGGTATAGTAGCCTCCGACTGCAGAAATGGCGCTACTGACACTCGCACACGCTCCTAAATAGTCAATCGCACACTACATACGCAATGTGACAGTTAGACAGCATATCTCATCATTATCGTCCGCCGATATCAAACACGTACGTTTTCATCCACGAGCACATTGAGGCAGTCATAGCACGTCCGTGGTCGCGTGCAGCTACCTTCTGCGTACCATGTGCAGGTGTCACCCGCATTCATTGACGCCTGTTTCACGATAACTTCTTCTCCCACGTAACTGGAAGTTGAGGAGCTACTACTACCACTGCTGTTGATGCTGGCCATACTTTCTCTCTTCTCGTGGACTAGTTAAATGTAATTTTGCCTCACCAAGTTCGGTGTGAGTGAGTGAGTGCGTTTGTGTATTAACTATCTTTCTTTCTTCTCGATGGGCATGCTCCAACATCGAGCGAGCGTTCGTTCCTATGCGATCCTGTCCAGCATTTTTTGGAAAGTTGGGAGCTCTTTTTGATCAAAGTCAGGGGTGCTGGCGTAATCAAATAGTAGATGGGTGGGTACCTCACTAACGGTTAAGTGCGTACTCAAATAAGTTAATTAACAAACCAGAAGCCTCGGCCCACGAATTCCCATCTGCATCTTAGCGAGGTGTCGTTGGCGCCAAGCGATAGCCACCTTCTTCAATTCGGCTCCAGCTATCGCGATTGTCGGTATTACTCTCTCCATCAGCTCTTGCGATAGAGAGTGGACCAATCCCACTCAACTTAATCACTTCGATTTCCACTAATTTATCTCGCATGGACGTCCATCCAGACAAAGAGAGTTGAGGACCAGAAGGTGGGGGGCGAACGATGCGTAGCCGTTGTCGTCGCTGCTCTTCTTCATGCACTATTTTATACACATTAAGAATAAATACGCTTGAGTTTCTTATCATCAATCAGTAGAACACGAAACATGGTCAACGTACGTTGATTCGCGATGCCTCTTGCTTTCGCCCATCGTTGGACACAAAAGCCAAGGAGAATAAACCCACCGAAAACTCCTAACGCAATCGCGATCCCCTTGATGAGATTCCCCGCAGTCATGCCATAGTGAACAACCGAACATAAACTAGATACAATCGACAAAGTACGGGTTGGTGCTTCACAGGAAGCGAGGCAAATGCAGCCACCTTCTCCAAAACAGATGGCTGTTGACGGAATTGTTTCGTTGGCTGGATCTTTATTCACCCACATTTCTTTACAAATCGTACAGGTAGTGTCATCGATAGGACAGTACGTATAATTTGATGTCGGGAAGTAGTCGATTCCATAGCCACTGCCATTCTCGATGGTAAGACTGACCATGGAGCCCACCAGCGCACATGTGCCTTCGTCAGCCTTGATTGCGCACTATATCAATAGACTTCAGAAAAAGCATTTCCAAATAACATCTGTAAAAAGTATTTTCTACCTACATTGTCATTAGCGAGTGGAGTGTTGAGGCAATCGTAGCACGAGCGAGGGGCACTGCAAATGCCATTGCCATACCAGGTACAGGAATCTGCTGAATTCGTGGACTCATGCTTGGGCACAGTGATGGTACCGACGGTGTCTGTCAACGATGATGCTGATGCATCGGAAGATGCGGTGCTAAAGTTGTTAACCATTATATCGTAACGGTTATTTGTCCTGCGCACTTGGCAGTAAGTTGGAGACTAGTAGTAAATAGTAGTGAGCGTTTGAGAAGCTCACAAAGAAGATACGAGGTGGAACGTCAACATACCCTTCGCCACACGAATTTCAATGAAGGTGCAGCTGCGTAATCAAAAGTCAGAGTGAACCAACCATAATGTACTACCCACTACTCAAATGCTGATGATGAATCCGTCTACTTTATCATTCAGTTGCGACGCCATCCAAGAAAATGGAATCCATTTGCACAATATGCAAAGAACTGGATTAAGTTATCTTTGAAATACTTCAACGTAGTACGACCTGGCTTTGCATAATAAAATCCAATCATCTTCGACAATTTACGGTATGTGAAGCTAAGTTATGCTAAAGCAGTGCATGAACTGGAGGTTTTCGTTGGATGGATTGATTCCAAGGATATATCTCGACCATGTTGCAGCGAGTAAGTCTGTGGTAATCGAACAAATTCATAGATACGAAAGACTTTATATTCACAATACATTGACGATTGTAGTACGGTGGCTCTTGATAGAATTAACACTAAGGAAGCAAGGGAATATATATAGCTTTGCATCCTGTTCCAATGTCGATAAAGAGTGATTGCTAAAGTTGATCTTCACCGATACTAGTGACGTACATTTACAATCAGTCATCTCAATTGAGTGGTCCAACAGAATAGAATGGAGGAATATTCTTATGAAAGAATTTCCGAGACATGACACTCCAGAGCCACCCTCCGATATATGTATTCAACATACGACAGTGCGGTTTTTAGAGTCAACCATATTGACAGCAGCAACAAGAAACACAAGAGCTTGCGCCCTGGGCAATCATAAAGGCTGATCAGAAACAAAAACTTCTTTCATCACTATCCTTTATTGACATATGCACACAAATACATGATTGTTGTTATATTGCTTCTTCAAGTACAGCTTCTATTGCTATCCATACTTGGGCTGGATTCGCTTATATTTTAACTTTCGATCAGACTTGAGATGATGGCTGCGGTTGGGACGTGGTGGATGATTGTGGTGTGCTTGGTGCTGGGTGATATGCTCCTTCCGCAACAGTGCCATCCACTCGATCAGTATCAACGACGTCCATTGGCACCGTCGTCGTGATAGAAACCGCGGCAGGTGCACCCACTCCACTCAACTGGACACGCTGGCGCTCCTCTATTTTCTCACGCATGGAAGTCCACCCGGTCAGATTCAATTGCGGCCCACTCGGTGGAGGACGCGCAACACGTTGGTGTTGAGGTCGCGGCGCCGACATAATCACTGTTCATTATCACACAATAAGAAAATGCGTAACTCTACCTGCATAGCAACTTGCAAACACTATGAAACTTACACTCTGGGCCTTGTCTTCGTTTCCACCGGCGGAAGCACAAAACCGTGAACAAAACCGTCGCAAACATGGCAACGGTGAGTGCGATGGCTCTCGCCATTTCACCCGCATCCATGTTCATCTGGAAGAAAGAGCACCTATTTTGAATGATGTTGTCATCGCGACTTGGGATCTCACAGGCCGCGAGGCAGATACATCCATCGGCACCTGTGCAAAATGGTTCCGATGAGATTTTGCCCGTGGATGAATACTCGCTGCGCCACTCCACGATACACGATCCGCATATGGCGTCGTCATGTGGGCAATACGAGTAATTTGCAGCAGGATAGAAGCCGACCTCAGGGCCAGTGAAACTCTCAACATCCATGGGATTCATCTCTCCGCAATAACCACGCTGAGTGTTGATAGCACACTATACAATCAAATACGAAACTTGGTTATATGAGAGAGATGGCAGTTAAAATGATTTAGTAACGACTTACGTTGCTACCGGCGGGTGTTCTGAGGCAATCGTAGCAGCTGCGCGGCGAATTGCACATACCATGTTCATACCACGTGCAGGTGCCGCCGTCGCTAGAGGAAGTTTCATCTGTGGGGGTCATGATGGTCTTCTCCGCATCTTCCGCGCCTGAGGACGCGAAAGAAGCTGATGCTGACGAAGTCGCATTAGTAGCGGAACTCATAAGGGGTTATAGGTCGCTCACTCTCGCCGTCAGTAGCGAGCGTTGCACGGAAAATTAGCAAGTCCAACACGCTAGTGGAAATAGCTGATTGAATTGATTAATCAATGTCTCTCGATTTCTTTCTCTTCGTTTTGCTGACGATGATCAATAGATGACTGCTGCGCAAATTCCATCGAACAGGAACATCTCCCAGCGTAATCAGGCAGGACATGGAAGTGAATGAGGCGAGTGGCTCCACTAGGAAAAAAACGAGGATGGGATTATTTTACGTCACAAACTACAAATTAACTAGATAAAAAACCATCTACTATTAGAAAAAGTTATATTTTATTTTATAGTAATATTATTGGTTAATTAAATGTATATTTGTTTACTACATTTAAATTTAAAATGCAAATAATGACTCGATTGTATAAAGAAAATCCAGCTTATTGTGGGTACCTTCATTTAATTCAGTAGAATATTGTCTGTTGAGAAAAGATGGGATTAAAACAAGTAAAAATCGCATCATGAGACTCGAAGGATTAAGTGAATTCTTTCAAACGCAGACTCTTCCAAGATGATCTTGCCCGCTTTCTCCACGCAACCAGCCTTCAACTCGTGAATCTATCGCTCGCATAATCACCATTTTCGCCATAACATTTGTACGATTTGTTTAATGCCACAACAACGCGTAAAAGAAAAGTAGAAAGCTAAATATTTTTTCGTAGCACGACAGTGTTGATGGTGACAATTAGAAAAGACTGGAACCAGGAGTCCCAGAATCTGACTCTATCATCACTTGGTAGAGAACAAAGTTTCCGTTTTCGTCGATCTGATGAACAGCAACGAAGAATGCAATCGCTTTCGCTAGACTTGATATGATGGTGATTGGCTTTGTGTACTTGATGCTCGCGGTGTAGATAAAGCTGCGTGACACACTTCGCCAATATCATCATCTCTTTCTACATATTCCATCGTCACTGTCGTGGTAGTACATAGCACTAGTTTACCAATGTCACTCAATTGCACCCGCTCGCGTTCCATTGATTTGTTGTGCATGGATGCCCATCCGGATAAGTTCAATCGCAGTCCATTTGCTGGTGTATGATCGGTGGGCTGGTGTTGAGATCGTTCATTCAGAGTATTTGCTGCCCAGTCACACAGGAAGACATAACTTATGAGTATCTACCTTCACATCTAATACTAGTAAACTCCGTGAACCTACCGTCTGCTGCGCTTCGATCTCTCAACCTGCGCAAGCAAACCGATCCCAATACAAGCACAATGGACAGAAGAGTGGCAAGCCCGAGTGTTGTGATTACCGATCCTGTTCCCAAGGGTATCTCATATGTTGAACACATAGTGTCAAAAATATGAGAGTTGCGGTTCTGCAGCTCACATACAGCAATACAGATGCAATCACGTGCTCCTGTACATGAGGCAGTCGACTGATTGTTCCCAGTACGCCAAGCCTGAATGCATTTCGAACAGATAGCGTCATCACTTTGGCAGTAGGTAAAGTTGGAACTGGGGTAGAATCCACTCTCTGGGCCGGTATAGGTCATCAAGGACTCTTTGGTGATGAAATTACAAGACCCGTCGCCCATGATAGCACACTAGACTAGCACAAACGCAAAATCATAATATGAGCCATTCCAAAGACAATTTACCATACGAAAGATTTCTTAAGAACGCACGCCGCTGTTGTAACTGGAATCAGGGGAGGTGTTGAGGCAGTCGTAGCACGCCCGTGGTTTCTCGCATTTGATGCCATCATACCACATACAGCTGTCGTTAGCGTTGGCTGATGTTTGTTTGGATGGCACCACAATGACATCCTTCGTCGTTGATGACATAAAAGTGAATTAAGACGAAGAGCTGTCTGTAGGCACAAATGGTGTAAATATGTGCGCTTAACGCAGTAAATTAGAAACTACGACAAACAAATAAAATGACTGAATGACTGTGTTAATCTGTTTCTTTGGCTGGCTGGAAAGGTGTAGAGATGAGCACGTCTCATTCATCTGAGTAACACCCATTTCTGGTGTGCATTGAGGAGGGAAAATGGAACAAGAGACATAAACGCATGCTTTTGATTGTGGATGCAATGGACATAATTACGATATACAACGAAATTTGGTAATAATAGATACCTGCGTAAATCAGTAAGTTCTACGTGAGATGAAAGTGCAATTCAAGTCAAGTGTTGTCAGGGAAGGGAAATGAGAGACTCTACAGATCTTTCATGTATTTCCATCAAAGATCACACATTTACAGAATCTTTCCCTTTATCCACGTTGATTTAATTCTTCAAACATGTTAATAGTTCCCAGTTGGATGACATTACGTGACAATATTTGGTATTTCATCCCATCACAACAATAACACAGACACAGACATGAAAACGAAGAAACACAAATACAACTTTCTCACATCACGCCTGGCCAGAAGAGTGTGGGGCCAGTGGGACCGAATGGCAAACCATGTCGTTTGCTGCATCAGAATCTGACTCCAGTACTGCTGTTTGTCCATTTATCTGACCCAACCGAACGTGTTCCGTCTCCACTAATTTCTCACGCATAGACGTCCAGCCTGTTAGCGCCAATTGTGGTCCGCGTAATGACCGCCTTCTGGGTTGTATTTCTTGCGATGGATGATCTATATGGCAGCATATAGCGACATCATCACACACAGTAAAGAGTTGAGAAAGCATAGATGCACACACTTACTGCGACTAGCGTATTTCCAAATTCCCAGCAACAACAAAATGAATCCGAGGGACATGGCAATGGCTATTGCCATCGCCCTGGCCATGTCACTTGAATTGAGGTTGAGCTGGATGACTGAGCACATGCTCTTCACGATATAATCGTCTCGATCCGGGTAAACACAGGTCGCAAGACAAATACACCCATCAGTGCCTGTGCAGATCATTGGCGACTGGATCTCACCATAATTGGTGTATTCGTTTATCCACGTCTGTTCACAGGTGGAACAGGACTCGTCGTCACTGGGACAGTAGCTGTAGTTGGCTGCTGCGTAGGAGGTAGTGGCACTGCTACTCCCTCTCACCACTGTGGAGGTGCTTAGACTCACACAAGCGCCTTCGGAGTCAATTGCGCACTACATAGGGAACATAT
Source organism: Pilasporangium apinafurcum (assembly GCA_001600495.1). Taxonomy (NCBI): domain Eukaryota; phylum Oomycota; class Peronosporomycetes; order Pythiales; family Pythiaceae; genus Pilasporangium; species Pilasporangium apinafurcum. The sequence goes on from BCKE01000042.1 coordinate 168,911, forward strand.
CGAAGACTGTGGTTATTAGAGACGCAGTCAAGTAACAGGTTATGTGACACTCGTACCTCGTCACCGACGACGAGGACATTGAGACAGTGGAAGCAGGAGCGAGGAACCATGCATAATTGATCAGCATACCAGGCACATGAGTCGCCCACATGGGTGGTCTGCTGTTTGGTGACACTGGAGACATCTTGGTTGCTGCTGTCGAATGACGAGGATGCGACGCTCTCTCGCGAACTGCTGGTGTTGAGGCCACCCATGGCGCCTGAATTGGCACGCGTTCGGGCTGTCGAAGTCAGTGATTAAGTTTCCACCTGTATGGGGTAGAAACACGCCATCCTCTTGATCTGTAGCTTCAACATCTAATTTTTCCATGTTCCCACTCTTGATTTGCATACCTTTTTGGCGTTTATGCTTCACCCATGATAGATGGATAACTAGCACTGAACACCCGCCTCACTCTTATAATTTATTATATTATTATAAATTATATATTAATATATGTATATAACGCCTAAAAACATATATACTATTCTTATAAATTTATTATATGTAATAATTTATGTTAAATTTTTGATATAGATTAAGATTTGCATAGTATTGAGAATTGGAGCTATCATTTCATTGGAAAGAGTTATTTGGCGAGCATATGTACTGATTTATTTGTAGGCGGTATTTTTTTGGATGACGATCAAGTTCCATGAGCTCATTTTGCAAAATAGAAAGAGTAATGTCGAATGCGTCAACACGGCGCGCTACGAATAACAAGATAGCTAAAACAGCCAGCTTCTACACAATTATGAAGTTCTACAAGGCCTCATACATATGATTGGCCATGTGTGTACAGGAAACGGCTCATTCTACCCCGTCTTCCGACACGTTGAGAACCACAAGCTTGAGCAACACTAGTACGGGTGGTCCAAGAGGAAATAGATTCTTGAAGAGACATCGGCCGCTCCACATTGAAATGTACAATATCCAACAAGTGTATCTGCAATCGCTGTACTGTCAGAAAGACCATCAGCTTCTCCGCGTGCTTAATGAGCCCATTTGTCGCAAAATTGTCATTTTGGCGCAAATGGGTATACAAAACAACCAAGTTGAGTATCGTCGAAGCAGCACGTAATCAGATTGCTGTCTATGAAAGCTTACACCAATACGAGCACAAAATCCTTCCAGATGCTCCAGTTATAACTCACCACTCATTACAAGCAGTAAGCGGGTGATTTCCTTCTGATAACATACGATAAACGAGAGGTTCAATAGCAAAATGTGTAGAATTTAAATGGGAGATTCCGAGCATTACTTGTTTCTATTCAATAGTAACTCCACTTTGACCATGTATTGCTATTCATGGAGGATAACATCCTTATATCATTATAAATCGGTATTGACCGCTATTTTCTGCCCTCCAATCCCATTTTCGCATCCAGCACCATGTTTCGGTATCGTATACAACATGGGACCAAATCGTTTACATATACAACTGCGCTTTCAACTGTGGAGCGTTGGTGGCATGCGATTTAGTTGTACCACAAATCTACTAGACAGATGGTGCTGTTCATAATGATGGATTCGAACATATCCAGTAGTTTTCATTCTTGATATACATCATTCTTCGCAGAATTGCGTGTCGCATTAGATCTTGGGAAGTCATCATTCAAACGGACCATTTGCCTAAATTATAAGCTGCTAGCTCTTCACGCAAGTTTAGATGCTTCATGGACGAAGCTGGAAAGTCACAATGTACCTCATTCTACTGTTCTATTGATACTTTGAGGTACTGGTGTTGATTGAAATTGCTTTTATTGGCATGTACAAATGTCTGATCATTCGATTTATCTTGTACAGGGCTTGCTTAAGCGTTCTAGTTACTACCAGGACTGGCAGTTGCAATACTAAGTAGGTGTAATTGCTTTCCTCTGTTTTTATGGCTGCATTTTCTTCGTATTCTTCTGTCAAAATCGTTCCAGATGCCAGTTGGCAAGTGTATGAAATATAGGGGGAGAGGGAGCTGAATGCGCACACACAAATCTCCACTTTCTGACCACTTTCGCTTGTTGATCACCATCTCAAGATCGGATAAACAACAGAACGTATTTCTTAACAAGCAATCCGCAAGTCAAGGGAGCCAAAAACAGCCTAATTCTTAGGTTGGCCAAAATCCAAAAAATCCGCTATTCGTGCTCTACGAAAATGTGTGGCAGTTCGAAACAGATCCGTCCAAGAAAACTTGTTTCCCGTGATTATTATCCAAGTCGTAGCATCCAGAGAGGAGAACTGGTACGACAAAATTTGCATTTTCTGTCAGATGGTCATCGATTTTGCGAYTCTCAAGGTCGTTCAGAACATAAAAAATACCACAATACCATTTTTGTCCAATGATATACTCTGTAGCACATAGTATGGAACTCAAGTGCTGAAGAGTGGCTTAAGACACCAACAGTATTGCACCAATAACTCGAAAATTGCCGCCAAATTACTTGGACGACAAACACTCTTGACAATATTAGAGCTCATTTTATTCAATATGGTTAGGGTAAATGACATATATGAAACGAATTATGAATCAAAAGAAATAAAAACGATGACCATCAAGCTAAAACAATGCCAAAATGGAAGCRAATACTCATCTTTGACTGCTAATTACTCGACAACCACTAGTTCGATTTGAACGCTGTTTGCTTTGTTCATCATTACAAATAAAAAACTATCCTATGCCAAAATATTATGTGCTAAAAGGCAGTTGCGGATTTTTTGAGTTTAGGAAAACAACTGAAAACTGGCACCGTTGGCTCGCGGATTGCTTGTTAATAATGTTAATCTTGCCTACTCTCTTTCATCTGGCAAATTTCCTACAATAGCCAACAAACACTCCACCAAAATAGGTTTATATACTATATCATACAGCGTGATGGCCCATTCGACTGGGAGATATCGGTCGGTACCCTTCTCCTTCTTCCACAACCACAGTGGGTGTATATGGATCATCATTTTTCTCATCCTCACCCTCTAAATTCCCCCGCTCAGTCTCAATAAGTTTCGCATGGAACGACTTCCATCCGTCCAGATTCATCCGTGGACCACTCGGAGCTCTTGGCACCCCAGCACGACGTTGTGGGCGTCCATCTATAGGCAATACACAGATGGATGAGCTCATTATCACATGATAATATTCAATAAAGATATAAAACACTTACATTTCTTAACACAATGTCGATAGATTCGATTCGCGCACCGCGCTAGTAAGAAATAAAGTATCCCGCCTCCAATCACAATCGCAGCAATCGTCACTATCTTTGACGTGATCGACTGCGTCTTGCTCGTACACTGATCAGCGATGACATTCTTTGTGAACGTCGGCAGTTCACAGGCAGCCACACACACACAGCCGCTTACTCCCACACAGGCCGAGGACGATTTCACGCTACCGCTGTTATAATACTCACTCATCCATTTGGCCGCACAGTCTGCACAGATCTCGTCGTCACTGCTGCAGTAGGTATTATTGGTCGATAGATAGTATTTGTAGTTAGGTACGTAATAGTTGCGCGATTCTTGAAACTCTTCGTAATCAGACAAGTTCACACAGACGCCGTTCGGATTGATAGCGCACTGGGATTACAGTGTAAAACACAAGAGTTATAAATGAAATGGGATAGACCCGAAAAAAAATTAAACTTACTTGACCGCTGTCGACTTGAACATTGAGGCAGTCGAAGCACTTACGTGGCTTTGTGCAGTACTGATCAGCGTACCACGTGCAGGAATCGCCAGCTTTGGAGCTATGGTGCTTCGCTGGAAGCGTGACTTCTATAGAAGAACCATCTCCAACCGTAGAAGAGGAAGACGAGGAACTACTATTGCTGCCGCTGGAGCTCATTTGGTTTGTGTGCAAGGTATTCGAACGCGCTGCAGACTCTGGTTCGACCTATTTTCTGAGATTCGAATTGCTCTATGATGGCTGGGATCACTTGCGCACGGACGCGAGAGAGCAGAAACGCCACATGTGCACGACCTTATCAGGTTCTTGATGGTTGGATGGACTCTCAAGCGCAGCCAAAATTAGTATTATGACCGTAGTTGTACAAATCATTTACAAATATAATCGTATATTTACGTAAAATACGTAAAATATACATAAATTATGCAATAATCACTTGATGCAGTTGCCTGTCAATACTAATCGAGGCTCGTCTTTGGCGGTCATCTTCTCGCCTCGAGTACTACTCTGGAGCATCAACAGCCAATCGTCAGTGAAATTTTGACTGTGTTGATTATGTTCAATGCACCGGCAGCCCCACTCGCGTTCTACACAGTGGTAGTAAACCCACAATCATAATCGGTGCACCCAAAATATGGACAGGGGTTTACTATGCATAAATTTTCACTTCAATCTGACTGTCTACACCACTCAGTATGAACAAAGTTCATTCTAACAGGTTGGACCACGATGTAAAGGTCACTACAGATAGCAAGTATGACAACCTAATGCTCGCTCAATTTTCTTCATCAATTGGTACTGCTATCGTGCGTTCGTGGGGGATCGACGGCGGCTGTTCACTTGCAAATCGTAGCACTTGCTGAGAATCGCTAGTCATCAATGATTCTTGCAGCGACTTCCATCCAGTCAGTGTCAGCAGCACCACACGTGGTTCACGACGAGGTTGCCGTCTGCTGTTCAGTAATGATGCATGAGCTAAAGAACGATGCTTCGTCAACACAAAGCAAAACAGGACGATGATGGGGAAGAATTCATGGATGGATGAGCTTACCTCCTGTATCTATTTTATTGACAAGTGCACGGACGCCAATGGAGATCAAGTAGAACAATACGACTGCACCGGCAGATAATCCCAGCAATGTCACCACTTTAAAAAGCACCGATTTCGTTTCAAATCCAGAGCATTCGTTCGTGATGACTGTTGTAGTGAAGTCTGGTAATTCGCATGCATCAATACAGATGCATCCACCATCGCCTATGCAATAATGAGGTGAGCTTGTGCTTTCATTGGATGTGTATTGAGCTATCCACACGGCCTTGCAGGCGCTGCAAGTTCTGTCGCCGCTGCTACAGTACGTGTAGCTGTCGGATGGGAAGTAGGTGCTCCCATTCGCATCCGACAAATTTGTGTTGTTGGTGTTGGCAATAAACTTGTCATATTCATCCATGCTCACACACGCACCATAAGGATCTATCGCACACTATTATTGTGTATCAGTCACTATATATGGACTTTACTATTATATAGCAGAGATTGACATAGAGAGATAGACTTACTTGTGTTAAAGACTGGATAGCCACATTTAAGCAATCATGACACGTGCGTGGCTTGTTACAGTGCTCCTCGGCGTACCACGTGCAAGTGTCAGGACGGGAGGTGGTCACTTCTTTTGGTTCCAATGTACCAGTGGCAGTGACTGCATCGTCTCCAACGGACACGCTGCTACTACTATCACTGCTACTGCTCATGGTGTGTCTTGATGAAATCACTAATGCCGAGAAAGAGAGGAAGGAAGAGGAAATGCTGCGCTTTTAATGAAAATTTGTTCTTCTTCGCAGACGTTTGTTCCATCCACAGGATCACATCACCTTTCACCATCATAGGTACACACGGGAAGTTAGTTTGAGTAATTGAGAAAATACCTTATTTTAGCTGAATAGACGTCCTCATTTCACAACTTCAACCAAAAACAACCAATGGGATCCCAACTTCAAGCACGTTTCCAAAATTTACGGTTCCTTTGCAATAAATGTGTAGTGCTCGGCTCTGAAGGCTGTGCAGATAACGAAGGAACAGTCGGTGATGCATAACTATGGATTGAGTAGCATGCACATATTCCAGCAGTTTGTTCATTTTATCAAAGATGATCTCTGATATATGGAATAATCATTTTTTTCACGCATCAATGATGACTTGCTTGTCTCGACTCCCAATTTAAATCTAGATTATATGGCACAATGAATCCCAAAGTTCGTAAACTAGTTAAATGAGGGATATCCGCATTCGGTCAGCTGGGAATACCACTAACCGTACTGATAGCATTTATTTGCGATAAGCTCAATTTGAGAGGTCGATTTGGTTGACTCTGGTGGTCTCATCTATTTGTCTTTTTTCAACGCAACGATTCGCTGAGGCAGGTGCATCCCACGCAATTGACATGTTCTCCTCTCTCATATACACACAAATTTCGACACCCACTTTGGTTCTTAGATTTTTTTCTATTGGTTCCTTGTACGGATATCAACGATAAAATAACACACCGAGTGCATTATGCAGCTTACGCTCTGTCTGACAATTAAGACTAGTCGTTGGTGAGATCAGTACGTCAATAAATTGTCGTAGGATACTAGCGACTGTGTCCATTAATATTAGCGGCATCTCATGCGGGTTTCTGGTGAAATGGTGGTTGCTAGCTCATCCGCCATCGTTCCAAATCTATGCAGCTAAAATATTTGCGACCGAGTCGAAGGTCTTACTGTAGATCGACCCAGATACACCAGTTCATGTGGTAAAATGTGGAGCTTAATGATGCGCCGCAGTCTTCACTCACAGCATTCGTCGTTCTCGCGACATGTGCTGTCACCCAAACCTCAGTCTTCCTTCGCCGACATTCTTAAAGCGATGATGGATCACTATATGTACCAAAGTTTCGTCCATCCTGCCGACAGTGCAACCGACGTACTCATTGGGTATGTATCTACGCGTCAGTGAAGCAGCTGCATTTCTGACTATGGATCACCCTCAATGCTGGACACATTGGTGACTGTTCACAAAGCCAAGAGGCTCAATTCCTCCTGCATTTCTTTTTCACAGTCATCATTAGAAACCCGTTGCGTTGATTCGGCACATAAAATATGTAAGACCAATACATACTGTATTTCCTGATTATTCGCTTCAGTCAACAACGTAACCCACATTCTTCATAATCGTATCTCTCCATCATCATCATCGTCTTCTTGGTTCTCCTCATTTAGTAGCTGAAGTAGACAGACTGATCCTGTCGTCCCGTGATAGTCGAATGGATGGCTGATCGTAGCGAATTCCTTCGTCCGTAGACATTCGTTCTTTCTCAATGAGCTGTTCCCGCATCGCCTTCCACACTGGGAGCTCCAAGGACGGACCAATCGGATTGGATGCGGTTCGCCGTCTCGCTATGCGTTGTTGTCTAGTGCAATACACTGTTCAAACATACAAGCACCAGGTTAGTCTGATTGCATCACCTGGAGCTACAACACGTTGATCGCATACCTTTTCTATACACAATACTGCAGATAATCACAATGAGCACAATGCAAAGAAAAGCCCCTACTCCGATGAATCCGAGAGGAATGCGCATTAATATAATAGCGCTGTTGCTACTGCTACTACTAGAGTCCGTGGTCACTGAATACTGGCACATGAGCTCATTCACAGTGTCTTTCCACACCGGTGACTCACAGAAAGTCAGGCACACACAGCCGCTGGTCCCGATACAAAACTGCGACGAATCTTCTTTAGTGGTTAGCTCGCTACATGTCCTGCAAGCGGCGTCACTTGTATTACAGTAGGTGGTGTTGGTGGATGGGTAATAGTATCCACTGATGCTGGTATTGTTAGTTCGAAAGTCTTGTTTGTAGTCGTATGTTTGGATAGTGGCACAGTATCCAGATGGTGTAATCGTGCATTCCTGTAAGAAGAAACGAAGAGAGAGGTTACAGACTGTGGATATTTCATAGTGTCAGATGGATACGTACCTGCCCCGCTAATAGACGAGTATTAAGACAATCATGGCATGTCCTTGGATCACCACATGTAGTCTGGTTTTGATACCACATGCATGCATCCTCTGCAGCGAGCGATTGTTTCTCCGTTGGTGAGGGAGTCGTGGTTGATGACAATGATGTATCAGATGTTCCAGTACTTGAAGTATCAGCCAGCTCACATATACTGGTCTCATTCGCTGCTACCATGGTGCTAGGCAGGAACTTTTCTGTCACAAGCTCCCATGTCGAATCGGTACATGCTGAAACACAAACACACCCACTGGTACCTATACAAACGACATCATTGCATGTGCTACAGGACGCATCTGTGGCTTCGCAGTAGGTGGAATTGGCACTGGGAAAATAGATGACTCCACCGGCGGATATTTTCTGGCTGTTGCGATAGTCTTGCTCAGGTTTATAGTTCTCGATATTTGAACAGAGTCCGTAGGAAGTAAGTACGCATTCCTATGCACACATGCAATATAAGTAAGCCTTACACTATAGAAGTAACTACTATAGGGTGTGCTCACCTTTCCATTTGTTGGGGTTTTATTGAGACACTCATAGCACGTGCGCGATCGGAGTGTGCAAGTGCTATCACTCTCCACGACTTCTTTCCATGCACAACTAGAGGCACCAACGACAGTATCGTTGACGCCACTGTTACTATCACTAATGCTCTGCTCCTCCGCCATCTTATCCGGAAATGCTGGCTGGCGCTTTTGCCTATGTTTTCATTCCATTAGTCGTTTACGTCTGACTGCATCTGACTAATCGACTCTCAATATCGACCAATGAACGATGTTGAAAACGTGGCGATTACTGCACAAGAAAGGAGAACTTCAAGCATTTAACCCAGAATTGGGCAATTTTTCTCCATCTTACACATCAAACCCGTAAAAGTGGGATTATAGTGACCATAGAGTGGCACTCATTGTCCAGTTCCAGTCTTGAGCTCATAGGCTTCTTTTGTGGCTTCTCCAGTCAAGACAATGTCAATCAAGCACTATTGTCAGTCAAAAATGCGAAGCTTTATTTACTTAAACGTTTTTACTTACACAGAATGCACTCGTTTATCTTGGCGGTGTTCCCGTCATATGGCCTGGTGATACAGGCCGAAAGGCGTCACCTTCTTCGACTGACACGGTCGCTCCACTGCCTTGTGCAAATGTTCGTGCCGCGAGTACTGTACCATCACCCTTGAATTCTCGCTCGTCATCGATGAGATTTTGACACATTTCTTTCCATGCTTGGAGTTCTAGCGCCATGCCTGTATGTTGTCGAGCAGGTGGGCCTCGAGTTCGCTGGTTTTGGATGGCTCGACCTATACATCAGCACAATTTATAAGCTAAGGCAATTTAACTCAGACAAGTAAAGAGTGAGAATAAACTTACGTCTCGCACGCATCAGTGCAAACACTTGAATGATGGCGGAGAAGAAGAACAAACATCCGACCAAGAGAATGGCGAAGACGCCGATGGACGGTGCATCTGAATCCGAGCTGACGGTCACCACGCTGCATGTAGCTGCTTTGACAATAGATTTCCATTGGGCAGACTCACAAAATGCCACACAGACACAGTCGTTGTTGCCAACACAGTATTGCGTGGGATTCGTGATTCCTGTAGCGGATTCCAGGAACTTTGTGGCTTTGCATTTTGCACAAACTGAATCATTCGCCTCGCAATAAGTTGTGTTGATCGATGGGAAATAATGCGGCCCACTCGCATAAGTGTTACGACGATAGTCTTCCGTGTAAACATACGCGTCCATGGTCGTACAATAACCCGCAGGAGTAATGGTACATTGTTGGCCGGAGTAGAGGTTCACGTTCAGACAGTCGTAGCAAGTGCGTGGCGTGATGCATGCGCTTGTGTTCTGGTACCATTTGCAGACGTCATCGGATGAAAGTGAATCCTTTTGAATCGAAACGGCGATGGTTTCACTTCCCACAGAAGAGTCGGTTGATGTAGAAGCAGATGCTGTGGAACTGTTGAGTTCGACGGGACAGGGCGTTGTCTCATTCTGCTCACTCAATTCATCTCTTAATCGCTGCAACGTTTCGTTTTTCCAGGTTTCGGATTCACAAGTAGCGACGCAGACGCATTCGTTAGTACCTGTACAGTAGAGCGAGGGATTGTATGGCATATTCGTGGAAGAGAAGAAATAGCTTGCACGGCATCCGATACATTTTCCGTCATTTGGCTCGCAATAGGTTGTATTGATCGAGGGAAAGTAGTTGTAGTGGATTGGATACGATGAAGCGGGTCCACTGCGACGGTAGTCCTCTTTGTAATTATACGCAGAAATGTCTTGGCAGAGTCCATACGGGTTAAGCACGCATTCCTAAAATCACACCAAGGAGAAGGGCAAGTGTTAGTAGTGAAGGTAAGGAATTGTGCAATATGTGTAATTGCGTTACGTGTTTATTGTCGAGTTGTTCATTGAGGCATTCGTAGCAAGAGCGAGGCGTCACAACACATTGCGCGTTGCTGTCAGCCACCTGTTTCCAGCTGCAACTCGTCGATTCTGCGAGAATCTCTGCTTCACTTGATGTAGAAGAAGAAGACGCCATGATACTACTGTTATTATCGCTGCTTCCAGTTCGACTAGTGCTGGAACTCATGAATGCGGGTCATGCAGTCGTGGTTGCTTTGCTTTTCCCTTTTTTTCTCTTTCCAGTGCGGTGTAGTAGGCACACTGAACAGAAGAAGAACCAGCGTCCCGCATAACCAATCTAACCATCAAAACTCCAATCTTGAAATTCGATATAGACACATCATCCAAAGTATAGGAGGTAGAGACTTAAACAAGAGTACCTAAACTGCTAATATGAAAAATAAAAGGTTTAAAAAAAGGCTTTTTCAAAGGTTCTGTGAGTGATGATCTTATCAACTAATAGTGTGAAAAAAAGCTGTTACGGTGTAACCCTACAAGTAACCCTGACATGTTGTTGTCAGCCAACCGCGTCAGAAATCAGCCTCAGTGTACGTCTATGCGCCATCTGATGACTGTATGTCCGCGGTGCTGAAGAGGCTCTGGCGATGGAAAATGAGTTATGTGGTTGACGTGCAGGTGAGATATTAGCGTATTTAAAGGGTACGGGTTTTAATTGGGCACATGTTAAGAAAGCCAAGCAATGGCATCGCAACCACGCACGCCATCCAAGTAAATCATTCGCTGCATCTTCTTTTCGAGGGCGACTACTCGTTTGTCAATCATTGACTGCAAGATCGACGATGTCTTTCGCATACTTCTAGTAGTACGTAAGCAACGTTAAGATCGCCCCTAACACACTAACACGAGGAGCCATCCATTATAAAAAGCGAACAAATGATAGATCTTCCATTGAAAGGCAAAAAGGATGCGCCCCTAGTAGCTTTTTTACGTAGTAGTGACTGCTCAGTACCGATATTTTGACACTATCTCCAAGTTTCATGTGACATTGACGAAAAAAAAACGTCGATATTCGGCACAAAAGTGTTCAGTACACTAAGGAAATGACAAAAAAGAAACGTATTTTGCTATTGCTCTTGATTGTCATTCCAACGGTCGTTTCCTCCACCCTTTAGGTTCACCAGCTGTTTTTGCGGTGTGAGACGTGTTTTCCACGCATTCTTCTACCGAATCCTGAAGTTTCCAAAGACGTTCGTTTCTTTCGACTTCCTGTGCGTGTGTGTGTGTGTGTATGTGTGTAGGGGCGGATTAAACAGTGGCCGCAGATGGTTCATTGGATTTCCAGATGGCGAAGTCGTTTGCACCCTCTCTCTCTCTAACCCACGTCCACCCACACAATCATGCAACCAAGTGGACCAAACACAAAAATCAATTTCATTTGTGACTTTGCTTGCTTGACGACACGCGCGAACAACAACACCATCATTCATTCATTGCAATCCCAAGCCACTTAGCAGTTATATTTCTCACAAAGTAATCATGCGATATACACACTGGATGTGTCTCGCCGTCACTCTCGTAACCACTTGGTCTACACGTGTGGCTGCGGATGACTATTTCACAGGTGACGGCACCGCCTATACACTTGGCAGCACTAGCTCAGGCAACTGCAACATGATGTACGCCAACAGTGACGCCGGTGACAACTATGCTGCAATCAACAACGAGCAGTGGAGCAACCTCCAGAACTGCGGCCGGTGTGTCGAGGTGTCCTGTGCGGACTCAAAATGTGCGGATCAATCCACAACCCAAGTGGTCCAGATTCTCGACCGCTGTCCGGAATGTAAGTATGGAGATCTGGACCTCTCGCCTTCAGTATTTAAGACGATCACAGGCTCCTCACCCAGTCGCATGAAGATCAAATGGAGATTCGTCGATTGCCCCATCGCTGGTAATATCGAGTACTGCTTAAAATCTGGTAGCAACAACTTTTGGACAGCCGTTCAACCGGCGAATGTGCTCACCGGTGTAAAGAGTATGTCGGTCAATGGCCAATCCACAACCATGTTAGACTCAGCGTATTACTACCTCTTGAATGGCTACAGTCAAAGTCAAACGGATCTGTCCTCTGTACAAATCACACTCACATCTGTGAATGGAGATACGGTCAAAGACACTGTGTCCCTTACGTCGGGGGGATGCACAACTGGCAGCTCCCAATTCAAGAGCGGTGGAGGATCATCTTACGCTCAGACGCAGCAGTCAACGTCTGCACCAGTAGTTACAACGGCAGCCCCAACTACTGCGCCAGTGATGGCAGCACCTACGCCAACCACAGCGACTCCAACGGAAGAGCCGACACCAGAGCCTACGCCAGAGCCTACGCCAGAGCCTACGCCAGAACCTACACCAGAGCCTACACCAGCTCCATCGCCTACGGCTGATTCGGTGAGTGCCCTCTCGACTTCTAGCAGTCCTGCACCTTCACCTACGACCACAACGTACTCATTTTCTACTGCTTCTTCTGACCGTGATGCTCCCGCGACACTTGAATCGGACTCTACACCAACTCCTGAACCTTCACCCACTCCAACTCCTGTATCGGAAACTTCGACGGATACACCATCTTCTGAATTTGACTTTGAAATTTTGTCTTCATCATCGCCATCGTCATCATCATCATTTGAAACCGGGCAGCCATCATCCTCAAATTCTTCAAGCAAAGCTGACTCGGCCAACAGCCATGGCGCTGCCACACAAATACTCAATCCCACATCGTCAAGCTCAACTTCCCATACATCCACAGGAAATGAGGAAGTAGAAGGCGAAGCAAGGACACCGACCACTACTACTATAATCGCTACACCCGAAGTCCAGGGCGAAGCAACAAACGCACCAGAACCGTCTACATCAACAGCAGCACCAAGTGATCATGATGCTCAGAAGGTGACGACCACTAGCGCTGATAGTTCAGCAGTGTCTGCACCTCTCATCGTGGCGCTAGCGGTACTAGGTGTTGTTGGTGTCGCCGGAGTGGTTGTCGCTGTCGCAATGGCGAAGAAGCGGAAACTGAAGGAAGAAAAACGCCGTGATGAGTACGCACCACGTTCGTTCTCACTGGCAACACGCAGCTTTGACCAAGCGCTCACACCAGGGAATCCACGCACCGACTTTGCCATTCTGTAAACTGATGTGTTGAGTATTCTTTTAATGTAGGGGAAATGTGTGTTGTATGGGCTTAGTTAGTCTGTTGAGTAGTTGTAGTCCACCGCCTCAGGAGATCGCAAAGTTGTCAAGAAATACCAAAGTATCGAATAATGACTCCTGTTTTTTTATCTTTTGATTGCGTCTGACAAGTACTTAAACGAGTAGATGCCTCAACGAAAGCGGCTCCGACACTTGGACCAGGAGTAAACATTCATTCTTGAGAGATATTTTTCGCGGCGTTGATATCGCGATCTGTAACCAAGTTACACGATGCGAACGAGAATTCTCTCTGTACTTAGATACTGTGGTTGATTCTCCCAGAGCAAGAACATGTTTTCGAAGCGTGATCTTCTTCATATTCAATCACACGTCCTCCTGATCATTCCATCTTGTACTCTAGCATTTTCTTGAATTTATAGTGAGATAATGTGAGGATCGCTTTCGAAGCCTTGCTGGAAGTTCGTTTTTGTTTGGAAGTCATCTCAGCTGTAGCAAATGTTGGGAATGGGACTTGATTGTAGTTGTCCAATAGCCGTTTTGGAACCAGACCTCGATTGTAGTTGTCCGGTAGCCACTTTGAAACCATTCATGAGCCTTTTGGCTCTCATTTTTTCCCCAGAAAACGGCCTGTCTTCATTTTCATCTTTTTGGAAGATTCTGCAATGAATGTCTGAAGATTTTGGTACATAATACATTTGCCAGACGATGGCTACGCTAGTATTTTTATCGTCTGCATTAAACTATATTTGAGATGTACGCAGAAGCAAAACTTTAAGCTCCGAAATCAAAAATTAGCTGCAAAGCTTGAAAAAAAGCAGTTCTATGTATCCCTTCGCAGATCAGGAGCCACGATGTGTCTGACGTTGGCCCATCACCAGCTACGATTAGCCCAATTATCCATTATTTCCATCAATGATATTATTTCTAATACTATTTTCTACCAATCAAAAACCTGTATTACCTAAGCCTGTCATCACTTTGACCAGCATTCCTAAATGGGTGTTTTGCCAAACATTTTCACTTCCTGAAAACAGTCGAGAGGGTCCATCACACTTAAACAGCTCAACATGTTAAAGCAAACGGTACCAGCAGCAGTTCCTGTCTCCTCCAATGCTACTAGTAGCAACAATGAAGAGAAGATACTGAAATTCCAGAAGCCACCGACAGTCAGCTATGCGTTCGGCGGCATATCGGCAGTTGGTGCGGTCTTCTTCACCCACCCGTTTGATCTCTTAAAAGTGCAACTACAAACCTCTAAGAAGGAAAATTTGGGGCTAATCCAAACCATCCGGCGGATTCTACGACAGCAAGGGCTCAGTGGATTGTATCAGGGGATCTCTGGTGGTGTGATGCGCGAAGGAACATACTCGACCATGCGTTTTGCTACTTACCAGATGCTGAAAGATGACGCTATTGCTCGCAATAATGGCGAACCGATCCCGACGGTCCATAATGTCTGCTTGGGAATGATCGGTGGTGCCATGGGCGGTGCATTTGGAAATCCTGCAGATATTGTCAACATCCGCATGCAGGCCGACAGTCGCTTGCCTGAACCCCAGCGCCGTAACTATAAGCACGCCGTGGATGGACTCTTCCGTGTCCAACGCGAGGAAGGCACAGCTGCGCTCGTGCGCGGCATCCGACCAAATATCATTCGTGCAATGCTGCTCACGACAGGCCAAATTGCCGCGTACGATTTGGCGAAAAGCGAATTGTTGGACAATCCTGTGCATAAATTTCAGGACAATTTCCAGACCCATGTGCTGGCGAGTATGGTCGCAGGGCTGGTTGCCACGACTGCATGTGCACCTGCGGATGTCGTGAAGACACGACTGATGAACATGCAGCACAACGAATACAAGAGCGCAACTGACTGCTTCGTGAAGGTGGTGAAATATGAAGGATTGCGTGGACTGTACAAGGGCTGGCTGCCAGCGTACATGCGACTTGGCCCGCAGACGTTGCTTACGTTTGTGTTTTTGGAGCAACTGCGCAAGCGGCTGTTATGATGAGGGATTTATTTCTCTTTATATGTAAATAGAATGTCTTCGATAGACAGAACACGAGAATCAATACTTCATTTTACAAAGTTGCTTTACCTTCATTCACTTCCATGAGTTTTCCATTGTGAGTTCGCGATAAAATAGTTCCATTTCCTGGCGTTGTGTGTGGAGAAACTGTAGTGTCTGCTCGTGGTGTAACGCGCGCTGTTGTTGTTGCTGCTGCTCCTGTTCTTCGAGCCTCTACAACCCCATATAATTGGAAGCATAAGTTTAGTTATCAGTGGGGATGTGATCAAACTAGACTTCTCCGGCATCTTACCAGAGCTTTATGGGTTAGTAGTCGCTTCTTTACCAGCAAATGCTGCCGTTCCTCTTCAAGACGATGAATTTCGGCTTCTAATTCTGCAATGCCTGCCTCAGCTTGCACGGCTTTCTTGCGTCCATAGGAGATGCTATTGTGGTAAAGAGTCTGATATGCTTGAATCGTAAGACGCAGTTCGTCGCGAACACGAAGCAGCAGCAATCCTTGCTCGGGACATTCGCACGTGACTTGACGAATCAGTTCCTCTTTGGGCAGCCAAATTAGATGGATATTAGCGCATACAACGACTCAGCAATTTCTTATGAAACCAAACGTACCAAAGATATGAAGGAAATATTTTTCACGCACAGGACAGATCGCTTGAGTGCGTGCTTGTTTTTCACGAAGAAGGCAGTCAAGTAGCTCCTGCAATCGAATCACGTCGACTCTAGTCGCTGGTGTCATCCGTACCATTCGCTGCCATTTACCGTTGGTATCACGCCAGGTTCTAGAGAAAGAATTCGTCAAATTTTCATGGTTGTTTAGAAATCAACAAAGTAATTCTTCAATAGTAAAACTCACTTTGGAGGAAGCAACGCATTCATAATCTCTCGCGTCAACATTAAGTTCGGTGGGGTCAAACTGACATTGGCTGGTACCTGTGTGGCTGATGGCCCCATCGACGATGGTACGAGTGATCGTTGATATTTGCGAGGACTGGAACCATGCTTTGGGGATCCCACTCGCGTCGGCAAATGACGTTTGTCTTTCCCGTACTTTGGTGGACTACCCCCTGTCACTTCAGTTAGCACTGCCTGTTCGTATGTGAAGTCATAAAACTCTTCTAGCAATGCATCTAAAGCAGCATCGTCTGTTGTTGGTGCATCTCCCATGCCTTGATGCTTGGCTGATGTTGCTGCGTCCTCTGTAATCGCACTCATCATGGTCAAACTAAAGTTTAGAATGAAGCTATTGGGGTTGACAATGGCTAAAAAGCCGCGACTCTTGCCGTAATAGCGGTCTTTCTGAGTGTTAATTGCAACAATTCTTCTGTATTGTTGTCTCTCCTGCTTCTAAATGTCTCCTTAATAGCTGAGTACTCATTCAAATATTCATTAGAATTGCGAGCCTTTTTTGTTGCCAATACCTTTCGGATTTGCATCCTTCCAATCGTCCCATGCGCGATCCTTGTAGGTCGCTTCGTCAATGAGTTTGTGATCATCCTCATCGCCATCTTCCACCAGCTGATCATATCGACGAGGTGCCTGAGGTGCTTCCCTGCAGAAGTTACCAAATAGAAGCAACAATATGTTAGTCCTTCATTCAAATCTACACTCGGTGGATAAATTATAAGAGTAACGCACTGTTCGCGTTTTTGTCGCTCCATGGCATCAGCTACTTCACGATCGGCGTATTCTTGTAACGACATCGTTGGCAATCGATGGCCAGGCTGGAAGACTTGTGACCTGATCGTCTCCTTTCTCATCTCAAATTGAGGATTGATGTGCGTCACTGTCTGCAAAACAGCATTAAAAAGCAAGCACGAGATCAGCAGAGCATTACAAAGGTATGGTAGTGAGAAAAATGGCTATATATGAAACGTACAATGCCTTGTCCCTGTGGTGGTGGTGGCGGACGATGCACATCTGTGAACAAATCCTTCTTCTCCGATGCTGCATTCATCTTTGCCATCGTCTCCAGCATATCACGTTCCTAGTCAGATGATGAAACAAAACCAAATTAGTATATTCATCGTCTAGTATCTTCATGACAAAACCCAAGAATTGTTCACCTGATTGATCGACGATTGTTCTTCCATGGTTTTGATTACAGCCAATTGAATGAACGCCATGAGCTGCTCGCGCTCCAACTCATCCATATCGTCGTCTTCTTCATCCTCATTATCGCCGTTTCCACTCGCAACTACTTGTGTACCACGCTGTTGCTGCCGGCGTTGCTGCACCAGCTCCAGTTTCTTCTCCATCTCGCGCTGCATTTTGAATCGCTGGATCTTCTCGTCACGTGAAAGAAGAAACTTTTTGGCATCCATGCGTTCGTACTGCTCACGGCGTTTCGTCTCCGTCAAGATGCCCATTCGTTCAGCACGATCGAGGAATTCTGTGAGAAACACGTCGGCGTCCCGTAAATACCGAATCCGCTGGAGCACATTGCGCGTGTGGTCGTTAGTAGGATCAGATGGAGACGTATTAGAATTGGACTGCTGTTGTGACGAAGATTGTTGAAAGAAAGAGCGTTTGGGAAGCAGCATGCCCATGTAATACTCTAAACAGAACGCATACAGCTGTGTGTTGTGCAGTTCAAAGAACCGCTCGTTCTCGGAGAGCAATCCGTCCAATTGTCGTTGCTTGATCGCCTGCTGCAGTAGCTGCAGTGTGGAAGTGAGATGGTTTTGGAATGCTTCTCCATTGGTGTCCGCCAGCGTCTGCGGTGGGTTGCTGAGCTCCTGGAAACGCTGATACACGTCTGTGTAGCTCACGCGGTCGTCGGTCATCGTGGTGCAGTGGTGCTATTTTCCAGAATGTGGGAATGTCGGTCTTTTTTCTTTTGAGCACTGTTGTCCAAATAGAGAGATAAAGATTGTTCTAACATAGGAAGATGCAGTATGTGTGGTGGAAATGGATGAACTGAAGCAGGTGGCGGGTTGGCCAGCGCTACCGCTGAAAATATGCGCATCGTGTACTATGCTTGATAAAATTATGCGATTGCGCGAGATTTGAGTCTCCGTGTAGCTGTTCTTTTTGTGGTGATTTGCTGTTATTGCAAGTGTATCACCAACAGCTCTGCAGACGCTATTAATGACCGATGTGTCTCACCAACGTAAGCAAAAGAAGGCAGAGTAGCTTGCTCTCATGGGTAATCTAACGAAAAGAGAAGTTACGAAATACTATCAACAGAATGAAAAGCACAGCAAACGCCAGTCTCCATGGACGCACAGCCACAGACATACGCAAACGCATTCATAGCGACTCGATTTTATTTGTCTGCTAATCATAAGATCTGTAGGTAAGCAAGCATCCATGACTTGGGTTTACTTCTTGTGGGTGCCGTTGGCCATGTAGATCTCGCCACGGATGAATTGCGCAAAGCCGAAAGCGGTAGCGGCCAACAACGCGCCGTAGATGACCTTGTCCGAGTCGCGCTTGAGGTACGTGGGACGGTGGACTGTCGTGAAGAGCTTCTGGTCCTCCGGGACGTGGGTTTGCTTGTTCACAAGACCAGAGATCCCTCGGCGTTGAGAAGTGGCCGAGCGCACCACACGAGCAGATTGACGAACGAACATTCTTCTAATGGAGTAGACGATGGAGGGGGCGACTTCTTGTGTAATACTGACCGCCCATAAGGATGAAGGCGTGAACAACGGGAATAGTATAAAACTAATTGCACTGACATGTATAAAATACCAATACAATTTTAAATTAATAAACTAGTTCGAGAACACTGTTTAAAACAGTCTCGTGACAATAGACACGCACCCTCGAAATGGCTAGCGCCACAAAGACGTGAGATACACGTTCCAAAAGTAAAAGCGCAATGTGTCATGTCTATCGTAACCGTTAAGTGTTAATTACTCTACTGGAAGATGCTTTGGTCTCCTGCTCTTTCCGCTTGTCACCTCTGTCATCTGCTTGCTCGTCATCCTTTGCTTCAGTAATGGTTCTGTTTGGCCCATTGTATGTTGGTGCATGCACAGGATATTCTTGAGTCAGTTCACTGCCGAGATGTTTCTTCCAACGAAAAACATTTGCACACGAGTAGAAGAATGATTTAAAGCGCATCTTCAGAATGTCTTTCCGTGTCGTTGGGAATGGTGTTGTGTCCAAACACATCACACCAGGTACGGAAAACATATCACTGTAGCCCATGCCGAACACAATCGCACCTGGACCCCACTCTTTCACGTACGATGCGAGTTGTTTTGCGATTAGCCGTTTGCTGACAATGTGCGCACCGTAGTAATTCTTGGCATCAATCCATCGAATTGGAACGCCATTGATGATAACTGGATCCAAAAGCAAAATATCAGGTGAGATTACACGACGACCGTAGACTTGCTCTTGTTCAATGCCCAAATCTTCCTGTGTTCTGTAACACAAAATATCAAAGCCATATCGTTTAAAAAATAGGTCCTCTCTTACAGTTCGACAATGGAATTTGGTTACACTTACTTGATGCGAATGCCCTTGGCTTTGAAGAAATGCTCAATCATTTTTTCCAGTGATTCTGCATTATACGATGGAGCGCCAATGAACGGATCACTTTTATGGATACTATCGTATTCGATGGCTTTTTTGAGCTCATATTGGTCACGTTTGTCCAAGTGTTCCGCGGGGTTACTGAGTGCACGCTATAGAAATGGAAATCAATGTGAGTGATTATTTTGCGACAAACTAAAACCGGTAGGTCAGTTCACAATTACCTTCACGTGCACAGTATTAAAGCCTCGAGCTCGTAGGATGATCCTCATCAACGACACTGGCGGGTAGTTATGCACAGTAGACAGTTCAATCAATGTTTTCCCGCTCATGTATTCTTCGCTAATCTTCTCCGTTTCAAGCCGCACACGGTGCGTGTTCACCAGTAATGACATGCGTTGCAATTGCTTTCGCAAATTCAAAGTCATGTTTGCTGTAATGGGCAACATCTGAAGAAGTTCATCGATTCGATTAACTTGGTGCCGTTTTAGCCGTCGGAACGTTTCTTGTTGCAAGATTAGCCCCGCTGCCTGGGTTTCTAATAGCTGTGGGATCGGCTTAACCGCCCAATCCAGGATATAAGGCTTCAGATCTCCAAATTTGCTCTTCGCTTCTTTGATATCTTTCGTCGACAGTCCACTTGTTTGTGGACCATTCTTGTACACCTCCTGTTGCATGGATGAATAGACCGACGACATGGCAAAGCATGGATCCAATCCCACCGCTCGCACACCTTCCATAACAGTCAAAGCACGATCTTTCCGCCCAGATTCCAGTGAAGTAAGCGATGAAATTTCTGGCTCAACACCAGAGAGACGCATTTCCATCAAGATTTCAAAGAACGCATCCGACCGCCATACCAAGGAAGATCGCAGCAACCAATGCATGTATGTATGCACAGAAATCGGTCGCATGAGTCGCAGTTGCTTCAAGACCTTAATGGCCCCATCTAAGTACTCTTTGCGATAACATATATCTAGAAAGCGATTGAAATCCTTCAGATCCAATGTCACACCCGCACGCTCCATCAAGCCCCACAGTTCAATGACCTCTTCGGCAGCGGATGTGTCATCGCAGACGTCCAGCAATGCACGTAGCGTCGATTCGTCTACTTTTCTTCCTTGATTGAGCATATCCCGGACGATGTGAATGCCCTCATTCGGTTTTTTGGCGTCACAACATGCCAGCACACCCGGTGTGAGGAAATTCTCATCAAGAAACGGATTTCCATAGTTTCTATAGAGATCAAACAGCGTATGACCCTTCTCAAACGACTCGCGGCGCAGCTTGACAACCAGTGCGCCAATTTCATCTACACTGGGCAGCGTCTTCTGCAACGAAGCAATCTCCTGTAATGTCATTGTAATTTTGTCTGTTCGAGCATCTTTCAATGTTCTCGGAGCTGTTTTTTTCGTTGACACCTCAGTTGCCACAGGAGCTTCTGTTGCAACAACTCCTTCTATATCGACAGATGTGGTAGTCGTTGATCCGCTCTTCTTCACGGATCTCTGCTCTTTTGCCGTTTCTCCGTTTATCGCAGCGGATCCATTGAGTTGCTGAGTCGGTGATGACGCTTTCGCAGCTTGCGCCAGAAAGACCTCCTCCGCTAGCCGCTTCTTCGACGCCACAGCCGCTTTTTCTCCATTCACAGTCGCAGCAGCCTTAGCAACCTTCTTTGAAGATCCATTCAGCTTTGTGGCAATCGCTGCAGCAGCAGACGTGCTAGCTACACTCGACCGTTTCTTCTTCCGTTTGACCTTGGCCGGAATAGGTTTGTGCACTGCCGCGACCGCTACAGTGCCGTCGCTGGTGGTGCTGTTGAAACGTACAGCCACGAACGGAGAGGCTTCGTGGCTAATCGTCCATGTACGTGAACGAGCCACTGCCGCTCTGGACGGCTGTAGTGAGAGACGGCGGAGCAGCATCAGTCGTTGCCTCGACCACCCGCCTTCTTCTGCAGTTGACGTGAAGAGATCAACACTCTTGCACAGTTGCTCGTCAGCACCAACGAAATGCGTTGATTTCCCTAAAATTGCAAATTATTTTCTATATTACGGGAATTTTTTACTGTAATACTAAAAACCAGTATTTATGGTATTATACCGGTATTATGTCGGTTATACTTTTTTCTAGGGTGAGACCAAAATGGGTACATCTATTAATACAAATCGCCGCCAACGACATCACAAGCAACATCAATACTTGTACCGAGCATTGGTACTTTTTTGCTTCTATATAATCCCAACCGTAAACAGCGGAATAAACCACTGATATCTAAGACAATGAGAGGGGGTGGCCGTAATGCATACGCGTATCGCGATCTGGATGAGGAACTCTTCTACCCACGCTACGAAGCTGATTACCATTGTCAACAGTCCCCTCCATATCCGTTGGGGCGCGCATCGTTATCGGAATCAAAGATCCTGCGCAATCATTTAGCCAAATCCCAATCCTTTAGACGCAAGTTGATACTTCTCGCTGGTAGCTTGCTGCTAATCGGTATAATGCTAATGATTCCCGTACTGCAATCCATCGGGCACTATGAGCCCTCATCACTAGAGCTGACTATCAGTGCACCATACACTGCACTGCGTAGTCGCAGTAAGACGGTTAAAAACGGTTCGCCCGGCAATACGAAAGACAAAGAACCTGATGCAGTTAATCTTGTTGTGGGTGATTTTGACCCAAACGATCGTCAAGAGCGGTGGGAGTTGGACCAGGAAGATGACGCAGACGATCGGGAGCTCTTCCTACCTAATGATCAAGCTGATAACCAGGACAGCAAAAACATGGACTAGTTCATGCTGCTATATCTGTTTCCCAAAACTTAAGTAATTTATTAAATCGAAGCAAATGTCTTGGACTTTATATAATTCTCTAACTAGCCACGCACTTCCTTGAGCGTGTACACTTGTTGGTAGTCCCGAGGAATGTCAAACATGGACGCGGGAATCTCTGGATTGAGTGTGATCTTTTGGAACGTATAGGCAATCCGAACTGTAAACATCATCGGCAGTTCAAACTTGACTGGAAATCCAGGCGGAAGTTTCTAGGTCAACCAACAAAGAAAAGTTTAGTCCACCAACATTCACTAAAGATCATACACAGAAAGCTTTGTACCATTTGAAAAAACTCTTCCAAATTCTTCATATGCTCGCCAGTATTGGCCAAAAACTGGATCACTGGCAAAAAATCTCTCAATTGAAATGGAAATGTATCCACCATCACAAGTTTCGCTTCAAAGTCTTTGTGGAGGTGCTTCGTTTTCGGTAGTGTCGTCATGCTTCGGAAGGTATTCCGCTGGCCATCAGGTAGTGCCTGTTCCTCTTCAAACTCTATGGGTGGACGGTCTGTGCTTTCATTTCGTTTTCTTTCCGGGTTTCGCTTAAATAACGACAATTTATTTGTTGATTGTAGCTTCGAAGCGTCTTCATTTTCGTTTTTGTCCGCTTGTACTCTGAAATAATCACTGAACGCTGTCGTTGTTGTCATGGGATTGGGGATGTGGTCTAGTCGATGAAAGATCTTACACAATTCTTCGTCCGTTAGTTGCTTGGCATCTGTCTCATCGCTATCGTTTTCTTGGTCATTGTCTGCATTTGAAGTGGTAGGTTCCTGGACAATCGTATTATTTGAACTACTCCCTCCGACTAAATGATCAGCCACTGGACGGATGTGGGCGATGTCATACAAGATCTTGATCCCGCTTCGATCAATCGAGAAGCTCTTTTGTGTGTTCATCCATGTCAAGACAAAACTTCCTTGGTGTTCCGCTTCAAATTCGCCTATAATCGCAACGTTCTTGACACCATCGCTTTTGCAGACAACGGTCTTTTGATCAGCATGGTAATAAGTGGCGACAAAACTGAAGTCTTTACTCTTGGTGATGAAGTTCCATTTGATCAAATCGCCTGCACAGACGTCCAGATGCATTTCCGTTTTCTTGCCTTTTTCTAAGCGTAATACCTTTTTGTTATCATGCTTACTGTCAGACTTCGTTTCATTTTTGGTTTTCTTTGTCGGCTCACTGATTCCTTGTACTTGCTGGGACATTTCATCCGTCAAATTGTTGGTGCTATCAAAGTGGATGTTACGCATGCTCTTGCTTTTAGATCCTTTCGCCCTTTTCTTCTGGTTTGACGAATGCAAAGAAAGATGGTTAACATAGCCCTGGATCGTTTCAAGAGTTTCATTCATGATATCACTAGGCAAATTCAACAGTTTCCGGTCGGGCGTCACGGCAGGACGAAAGTGTGCGGCTACAGAAAAGTTTTGGATTTTGTACTGCGTACCCACCCAAGACGTATCGCGATACTTGGGCTGCATTTTCACGACCTTCCCTTCTTTTCGCTTGATAAACTCCATCTTAGAGCTGTCCATCGATGTCGCAGCGAGAGACGTCGTCAACAGCAGTTGCAAAGCTAAGTCGATCTTGGCAACCCCAGCATCCTCTAGTGCACTTGATGCATCGTAGAATGACTTGCTTTCATGGTCGATGATGACAGCATGGCCTGCTCGTTCGCTGCGACGACCCATGTACAAGTGCGACATCCGTCCGCGATTCCATTTGACACCATCGAGTCCTTTAAGCTCCGAATCGCAGCGCAACTGGGAGCCACGTTTCCAGATGTGAATGGTATCTGAAGGAAGAATACTAGAGACCATGGGCACCCACGAGCGCGCTTCAAGAAAAATCTCGACCTCGAAATCCGCTAAATTCTCTAGTGCCTGGAAAATTGCTTCTTGTCGTTCCTCCACTTTTGCCCAAAGCTGTATTTCGCCTGGTTGTACAGGATCGTTATTTGCACATAACGACGTTTCTTAATAAGAGAGCTTATCACCACAAATGACTGCAGATAGGCATAATACCTCTTAAGTACACTTGAGCAAGCAGATATTCATCATCTAAAAGTGTGGCATCATGCACACAACTCCACCCATTATTGTTCCTTGATGCCACATTGGCGTCATATTCCTAAATCATAATCAGCACAGCAGTTAGATGAATAATAAACCAAGATTATTTCTCTTTGCCACCTATCCACACGATATAGCAAAACAATGGTACCAGTAGTAGTTGCACAATCGCACGCTGTGCGGGTTGCACCACTCGAAGTGCTAAATGCAGTGGTGTGTTGCCATGAGGATCCTTCGCTTCCAGCAATTTCTGCAGTGGTGAGTCTCCAGATGCACCACTATCACAAGCTCCATTATTCTCGGTAGCTGCGGCTGCATCCTGCAGAAGCTGGCGCACGTGATCCACATTACCCTCCCAAACAGCCGCATGCAGCGACGATACCTTACCCAGCATTTTTAGTCAAGTATCTGATCCTGGAAATCACCCACATGCATCCTACAATCCAGATAAACCTATAAAACTATTCTTGCTGATTAATCTATAAAATGGGTTTTTGGGTGTTTATGTTTAGGCGGGAAGGAGAATGGCGGGAGATTCTGTTCAAAAGCGCGCAATAAGCTCAACAGATCAACAAGCTGCAGCCAAGAGAGTCAGAGAGTGCTCTTCCGTTGAAGAAGAATGAGTCATGAGACGCTGGCGCTAGAGACGCAGCTGTTGCTGCAAGAGGTGGCGCAGGCCACGCAGCAATTTGATCTTCAGGCGGTTGTGGAGCGTGGCGAAGCACCAATCTCCGAGTATGAAGCTGCGAAGCAGGCGCTGTTGGAGAAGCTCAAAAAGAAGAAAGAGGCGAATCGCATGCAGCGACAGCAACTGAATCAGCGACGTTATGGGTTTGGAACACCCTCAACAACAGCCGAAAAAACAACTCCGCCAATTTCACAATCAACTGCCCGACTGACGCCAGTGAAGGCGAAGGCGATGTTGAAGCTACCAGTGGCGTCGACTGTAGGCGTGCCGTCGCGGAAGAAACAGGACATGCTGTCAAAATTGAGAACACAAGCCATTCAGCAAGGTTTGCTAACACATACTAGTTACATGCAGTGAATGTATGCTTATTTAGCTGTGTGTTGATGGTGTCACGATTGTGTAGGTGCCCAGAACATGGCCAAGCTCTTTGGCTACGCGTCATATGAGGAGCAGCTGAAACATCTGAACAAAATTGAGAAAATGAAGATTCTGCAGGATGAACTGAAGGAAAAACAGAGTGCTGGCGTCATTCCTGAGCATGAAGAAGAGGAGGAAGTAGAGGATGATGATGATGAAGTTGTTGCTGCCCATGACAAGAATAAAGATGAAAAGACACATGACAATTCAGAGGAAACTACCCCAGTTACTTCAGATTCGACTGTGAAGAATCATCTGTCAATTTCACCTGCTGTGGCGCACACAGATGTTGAAGACGCAAAGGAAGCTGATACCGAGCAAGCCGATGATGTGGAAATGGCGGACGAGACTTCGTCGTCGCAAATACAGACTCAAGTGGGCTCTTCATCAAGTAAGAAGCTGCGCACATGGTCATTGGATAGTGACAACGAAGAGGTGCCTACCAGAACCATTGTGAAGCGAAGGAATCAAGTTAAAATCGACGAGGATGATGGCAATGACGCTGATAGCGAGCAGGATGACCACAACGAAGAAATGGCCGTTGACGATGATGATATGAAAGCCAGAGAAGAGAGTATCCATACTAAGGATGATAAGGCGGAGAAGTCACCTACCAACCGCACAGACAGAGCAGCAGCATACAGAGAGCTCCTGAAGGCCGAAGCGATGCAGAATCGTCGTCGCAAGCGACTCGTAAAGGGCAGTAGCAATTTCGTCGAATCTGAAGCAGAGGAAGACGAAGAAGAGGATGTGCTTAAAATCGGTGGTTTAGGCGATTTTGGTTTCGGAGTCTCTCAGGCAAAGACTCAAGAGTCTAAAGATGCTGAGGAAGAGCGGAATGCACTCAAATTGCGGGAAGATGACTTGGATGGCATCGTTGATGAACTCTCGGACGACGAACGTGAGCAACAACAGGATTTGGAAGAACTGTTTCGCAGAGAACTCGAAGACCAAGACCGCCAGCAAGTGAAAGAAGTCATGCGAAACGTGAAGGAAGGGTTTGGACGAAACCGTCGCGCGTTTTCATCCAGTCTTCACATGGGAGAAGCTCGTGGTCGGTTTAACCTGGATGAGCTTGTCGCTGCTGATGGTAGTAAATTGGAGGCAGCTCGACTTGGTTTGTTGGAATCTGATGAAGAGATGAGTGATGTGGAGGAAGGCAAGAAACGAAGGAAACAGGATGAAGAAGAGGGCGGTGATGAAGAGGGAAAAGAAGAAGAGGACGAAGAAGAGGAGATGGAGCGAATGCTTCGCGCGCGGTATCTGAACCAACCAAAAATTTACATTTCATCGTCCGAATCTGAAGATGAAGACGAAACCGATCAAGCCAACCAAGAAGCAGGAGTAGACGGAAACGAAGTCGAATCAGATGAAGAACGCGAACGGCAACAGATGAAAATCTTTTCGGAACGAGCACGCATCAATCGAAGAATGCAACGCATGAAGGAGATGCAGCGGCAGCTTGCGGTGGAGAGTCAGGAAAGTGAACAACCAGCGAAAACTGTCGCTCAAATGCCCAATTTGCTTCTCGAGGAGGATGAAGATTCACAAACGGTATATCAGTGTGTTCATAATTTTAGTCCCATGTAATAGTCTATCACCCTGACCTGCTTTATGGATGCCCTACATGTTTTAGCTCCTGAAACTGCTGAATCGAACAGATGTGGCCAAGCCAGGCATTGATGGAGTAGCTGCTTCAACTTTTCAGAAAAAGCCGATCACAGAACAATCCACGCGACCGAAATTGGGTCGTTTCAACTCGTACAGCATCACGTCCTCTTCAAGGTTATCTTCATCATTCAGTCGAGTCGTAGACAACTGTAAAATGTTCAGCGCCAATGTGGTAAGTTGCTCTGCTTAAATATGTCTGTGGATGTATCCTATCGAATACATACTTATTAAATGACCTTATTTTTTGTAGGGTGCTTCATCTAAAGGTTTTGTATTCACATCCTTTAGCTCCGACAAAGCAGAGCAGGGCGATGAAAACGCCAATCCAGACCATGATGATGCTCTCTCACCTACGCGGTCACATGCCATTCTTGAGAAAAGCAAGAGTTGGAACTCCACAATCGGCAAAAAACGACCGGCCCTATCAACAGCGAATGACAAAAAGAAACAGCAACGGTCGAGTGGATTTTTCTCTGTATTATCTTCGTACCAATGCGTTTCCAGCACTACCGCCAACAACAACAGCAACAATAGCACTAGCAATGCACCTATGTAACAACAGAAAATCATTTTCGTTCAGATCATTTAACTTTTTTTCTCCAAGCGTACTAACGGAAGTACATCCTCTTTTACAGTGTAAGTTAGTTTCTACTGGATTTAGCAACGAGCACTCCATTTGGCATAAAAGAGTAGATTCTGAGGATTCTTCTGCTATTTCATTTTCTCCAGGACGACAAATAGTTCTGGCGACATTGACGTGTAGAGATTGTAAGGTAGGTGGGCAATTGGAAAGTGATCGTGTTTCTGGTTTTAACTACCTACTGGTTATCCATTTGTAAACAGCTATGCATTCTTACTGCTAAGCATTGCTTCTAGCAATTTAACTTGATGGTCCAGAGGTCTCTATCTTTTTTTGAACCGTTAATAGTATTCTGACCAAATGTGCGCTTCTGGAACCTACCTTCTCACACTATGCTTGCAACTCTCGTTCATGACAGTGACTATTTCGAAAAGCATCAAGGCAAGATAATCAAGAGTGCTGTTTCACTGCTGGTCCGTGCAAGCATCTAAACTCAGGATAGCTTATCCAACCTTATCCCCGCGTACTCCAGGTTCAAGAAGTATCCCATCCATACTGAAGAGATTGTTTGGATGCAGGAATTATCGGATAGAGTGAGAAACGAGATCGGACTGCTGCCACTCGACTTGAACAAATCACCGGAACGTCACATATCCTTTCTCCGCACAATGTTGATAGACATACAAGCTCACATGGATGATGGAATGAAGGGTTGCCGAGTCTGGTCTCTGCTTCCACAGAAGCACTTCAAACCCATGTTCATCAAGATCAGCACCACCGTCCTGAAGCATCTTGCTAAGGCTTTGAGTGATCCTGTTGAGCTTTACGTCGACAAAGCTGAGTTATGGCGCACGTACTTCAATATAGGTCTTGTGACCATAGCTCAGCGAAAGGAGTTTGAGCACTTCATCTCGACCGACGATATGTCAGTTAGTGTGACAATCTCCTGTCCAAAGCTTCCCACAAGAAAAAAAGAGAGGCATATTTTCTTGAAGACCGGATCATCGATTTAGATCCAGGGAGAAAGAAGATCTTCACTGCTGTTGTCTACAAAGAGGAAAGCATGGCTACGCTGCAAAAACCGAAATGAGAGAACGTGAAACATGAAGTCATCCACTGGTCGAAGGGTCGTTTCTACAGAGAGTGTGGCTACCATAGACGAACAAAGTTGACCAAAGAGTGGATTGATGCTGAGCCTGACATCAAAGCCTTCAATGAAAACGCTCCTTCGGCAAAAGTTGCGAACCTTCCGTCCTATTTGGAACGAGTGAGATTTTGTCTCGTGTATTTGGATCATCTTCTTGACATGTATTCATCAAGGAGGATGAAGAGGCTACGATGGTCGACCTACATCCGTCGACAACAGACGTACGAGAAGGTAGTCAAGAACCTTACAGGTGGCGATAAACGAACCGTTATCGCGTATGGAGATGCAAGTTTCGCAAGCTCGAGTAAAGGCAACATTGCTGTTCCTACAACGACCCTAGGAAAGAAAGTTGGTCCCAGGTATCGTGTTGTGCTTGTCACAAGAAGATGAAGGGGTTCGTCCTTGACGAGAAAATTGTCAGTGACGGTCTTTATGGTGTGCGACACTGCAAAAATAGCGAATGCCATCGCACATTGTGGGACCGTGACATCAATACCGCAATCAACATTTTGAGACTCTTCATCGACCAAGTGAAGAAAAAGAGGAGACACAAGGCGTTCGCGAGGAAAGAGAATGAATTGGTACTCGAAATCAAGAACTGAGGTGATAAAAGTCCTCACTGCTATGATTCGGGAAATGGATGAGTGTAGCCTTTATTCACCAGGTATTCTGTACCACGCGTGGGACAGAACAGCTGGTGTATAAAGGCTAAGGATACTCTACGCGTCAGTCATGTATCATCAATCCATCTGGTTCAACACAATATCTTTACGTTTGTACGGTTTCTATCGTTTCTACAGTTTCCAAATTACATGATTTCTTGAAGGTAGGGTTAGGAGAAGCCAGCAGATAATACAATTTCTTGGTTTTAACAATCACTATACGGGATAGGGGAAGCGGACGATGGTGGACTGTCCAACTAGCGTCAGAAAAATAGGAGCTCCTCAGTCATGGGCGTACACGCTATCACTTAAGTCCAACAACATCCGAATCATCGCACCACACGCGTTCTGAAGTCACCTTCAGTCTAATCGGAGAGGGCGGACACAATGTCGTCGGCGAGTGGAACGTCTCAGAGCAGCAGTGGTTCGAGTAGCTCGACGGTTGAGGTGGGGCAGGACACGCCGCTGAGCGATTCCTGTTCGTATTACGACATCGAAGATAGTACAGGCTGTCGGAAACCTCGGACGTGTTATGATTGCTTGAACACGGATGTGGCGAGCGAGAGCGAGGTAATAAATCATAGAATGTAGTTCTAATTTGCCCAAAAAATGAATAATAGTAACCGATAGACATGACTTATTGAAAATGTAGGGCTGCTTGCTGACACATTATGGCTTCTGTCAGACGATGAACCAGTACGACATTCACACGGATTATCGACGGACGCTGACAGACAAAGAATTAGTGGCTAGTGGCTGGTACAATTTCTTTCCTTCGATTAACTCAACATACTGTCAACCGAGCGATGCAGCATGTGAGCGCTGTCAAAAGCTAGTGAAGAATGGAGGCAATGTCAGTGGATTCACTTCATCATCTTCATCAGGAAATGGGACTACCTACAATATCACAGAGGAAGCGTATCGCGAGTTTTGTGTGGGCATCGATGGTTGCGTTTGTGTGGAAGCATGCGAATCATCTGACTGGTCGGGAACACTGCCTCAAGATTGTGATACTACTGCTGTCACACCAACGCCAGCGAATACAACAGCTACCGTCAGCTATAACTCATATTTGCCGCTGTTCGTGTGCCTGCAGATGGGTGTGTTGGGGCTTTTCCTTTACCGTCGGATCCTGTTTGTTCGTAGCTCACAACGGCAGCAGCGTACAGAAGCAGATGGGCCGTATAACAATGTAAACGCCATCACATCTCCATCGAATCGTCTCCAGTTGACAGGATGGAAAGCCATGCAGGATGAGATGATTAAGAGGGAAAAGGGGCAGCAGTATTTAACATTAACATCACCGCATCAGATGGCACCAGTACTGGAAGATCAGGGGGAAATTTCGCCAAACGACGAGAGTCCTATTCACGTGGATGAAGTAGATCAAGTGCGAATGACATCAGCCGAAGAGTCAACAGTAGTAAGAGAAGCTGCCGCAAGATCTGAATCAGCAGAAATAGAAGCAACTGAGGCGGCAGTAGAGGCAAAGGAGAACCAATAGAGTATCGTTTGAGGAACATACATAAGTAGAGTGGATATCAATAAATTAATTATGATGGTGTATGAAGGTGGTGAGTTTCATAGTTTGCCTTCAAACAGTTTCACTTTGATTGCATAAATCCATGCGCTGTTGGTCTGTGCATATCCACATCTACTCCGTAATTCTACCCATAAGTCAATCAAATTAATCTCGATGGTTGTAGTTTGCATGAGGCACAGGCCATTCCGGATTATTTACGCCATTGACAACAACTCTAAGCAGAAGTAATGTATGAGCGCCAACAAATCGTCATGGTGCGCATCGCCACCAAATTCCACTTCTTATTTCTTCATTTCAATTCCATGTCGTTTCATGCCATGGGGACAAGATGGCCGCTCAACGTGGTCCTTTTGCATTTCAAGTTACAGTTAATGGTGATCGTGATCTGGATGACCATACCTTTTCTTACTCGTCAATACAGCTTTGTGAGCGGCTTCGTCAAGTTCTCGCTTGGATTGGCTTTGAAAGTAACTGATGAGACAGTGGCGACAAAGGGGAATCAACAGCATATTGTATGAGAAACGCCGACAACCGCTAATTACTTGACTATAAATATGAGCGCGTCTAGTTTCCTGTCATCATCTTCGCCTGTCTTCTTCCTCACCATCGTCTTTCGTTCTTTTGTCGATGTCTTCGCTCCAATCTCTTCGATGGTAGTAAATCACTGGAAAAAGACCGCCACCACCGCCGTCAACACCGCCGTGACACGTCCAAGTCCCATAATCACGTCGCGTTGGCCGCTGTTTGACCGAGTGGTGTTCAATGGAGGAGAAATGGTAGCTTTCACGCGTGAGCTAGTGGAATCGGAATCATTGCTTGCTATTTGCAAATACAAGGTTTCTATCTCCACCACCGCTTCACATGGTTCAATATCCGTGTCACATACCCCAGACTCACTTTGCATTAAACAGCACAGGAAGAATGCTAGCGCCCATGCTTTCCATCCCGTCATGTTGGTATTTTCGGCAGAAATTCATGTCTGTACTCTTCAAAAGGTACATCTATAGTCAACCACTGCATGCGACCGTTCGCGAGAGAGTGTATGTAGTGAGAAACTCAACTGGCGGTCAAGCTAATGTTCTCATGGATCATATATTGACACATCTCCTACTCATATTGACTTTTACGCGCATCTCGCATGTGTTCGTAGCGTCATAATGCAACTGAGGGCGTCATGAAGATGTGGCAGTTGAAGCAACTGGCGAGAAACTTCAACTTGGTTTTTTCAGCCAATAAAACGTGTATATTCAGTAATTTTAACCAATCATGGTATGAGTTGAATATTTAACCTTTATTCCCCCATTTCTCCCACCGGTGGGATATACTTTGACGTGTTTTTTCTTCCTATTGATAGAAACTTGTTTTTAATTCTCCACAATGAGATGTTTCCTCTACTATCCTTCTTTTCAGGAAAGGATGCAAGTCGATGCCAGTGCACACCCGAGGAGATTGACATTGATTCCGGTCTCAAGGACAGCAAGCTAAGACTGTCCAGATTGGTAGAAATGACACGTAAAAACCAGATCTCGAGCATTGCGGTTACCGTTCAAGACCGATTTGAGTACGGACTCCTCGTGCAAATGTGTAAAGAGCATAGTATCCAAATCGTGGTTCACGCTGATCAAACGATGCAAGATAGATAAACCAAGTCCAAAGAGCATCTTGAAAGTGAGGTTGTATCCAATGAAGGAACAGAAGCAACTTCTCAACAGGATGCTTGGTATCAGAAAGTCTTGAAGTGTCCTCACTGACAGAGATATCAGCGCTGCTAGAACACATCTTTTTCAAGAATGAACACCTCCAGCAGCGTCCCGTGAAAGAGAAAGAAGAAAATATGACGGTATCTCCTGACAATTACGTTCCCGATACTGTCAATGGGATCGACCCTGGTATGCGGTCACTCTGCACTGCCATTCGTGTGCAAGAAGTTGATGTGGAAAAGAAGAAAGCCAAATGCAACGGAAGGAAGCCCAAGTAGAATCAAGTGAAAGAGTCAAAGCAGAAACGACGAAAGGAGCGGAGGAAGAAAAGGAAGAGGAGACACAAGCATGGTGTTCGGCGCAAGCGAGCCAGTAACCAGCGGTACGACATTCAACAAATATCTACGCGAGAGTACAGACATTTCACCGGGATGAACAAGTGTACGTTCTGGCACGAGAACTTGAAGCAGCGAGAACATGAGTACGGAAGGATTATCCGGGAGATGCCTTCGTTCAAGAAAGCGTCGTATGAGCAGTACATGACAAACGTCAAGCATGTGTGAAGGCATCTCGATTTCTTGGTTAGCTTTTGTGCATCGCATCCATTTCGTAAATGGCGTTTCCTTCAGTCTAGATTTAGTTGGAAGACGTTGGCACATCTGGCAAAGCGGTTGGTACCCACGCCAAGTCCTCAGGTTTGCATTGGCTTCGATGACTGAAGTCAACACGACTTCGTCAAGGATCATGCTCATGGATCCATGAAGCGGTTTACATGTGAGCTGGCAAAGTGCGCGACCGTGCTGCAGATCGACGAGTACTGCGCGAGTCAGCGATGTTCTGAATGCTATCAGCAGCTTGAGGAGACGCCATTCCGATAAAAAAGCTGATGGGAGCGCAAACGTCAAGTTTTCTCACCAGGTTCTCCGCTGCAACAACAGCAAATGCAGGATCATTTGGGAGCGAGATGTGAATGCATCGAAGAACATCCTTACACTCACTATGTGTCTCCTGCATGGACTTCCAAGACCACCAGAGTTACGACGAGGAGAAAAGAATGTAGGAAGAGAATAGAGTGTAGGAAAAGTATCCGTGGATAGTGGAGAAGTCAACCGGCTTTTGAAACAGAAAGTAGACCGACTTTTCAAACGTGTTCACACAATTAGGCCGTAATCTGGTAATCGCCAGTAAAGAGTGGGATGTCGAAATTCGTTCGATAAAAATCCGACCGCCTGAACATCGCGAAGTGGGTCGGCGAGGGAGGAAAGGGACTGCTGAGCAAGGGATGCGACAGTGAGGAGGAACGCTAACGCCAGTGTTAGCTAGAGAACAATTAGGGAGGATAGTTGGAACCTTTCAGGTGAAGGCAGGTGCGTTTGATGCGTCGTCTGAGTCTGTAAGTTGGATGATGGCAGTGACGTGAACTCGCTACTTTCTCAAACACTCACTTCGCGTATGGAATAGAAAGAGAGTAGTGTTGGCGTTATGGCTACAATATACAGCGCAACCAGCAGCAGCTCTAATGCAAATGGGAGTACGGAAACCAGGCGAAATGCTAGTGGTGATACATGTGAGTACTATGGACAAGAACCAGGAGAGAGTTGTCGGCAGCAACGTACCTGCTACGACTGTTTAAATGTTGAAGTTCCGAGTGAGCTAAAGGTCAGTAAAGCGTTCTATCTTATCAGCTGACTAAACCAAGCGAATTGAATCTTGACCTTCATACAGGGTTGCCTGCTGTCTCAATACGGGATTTGCGTATCGATGGACACCTACGACCCAACACTCGACTATCGATATGAATCCATTGTGATTAACAATGGTAGTGTGGACAATTCCGGAGGCGGCTGGTATCACATGTTTCCTGCCGTTAATTCCACGTATTGTGAAGCGACTGACCCAGCATGTGTGCGCTGCAATGCTATCGCCAAGAATGCCTCGCTCGTGCAGAGTTATATCGCGTTTACGACCAAATTTTGTCTCGGTGTGAGCGGTTGTGTATGCATCCTTAGTTGTGAACCGTCCGTATGGGCTCTACGCACTGTCCCTGATTGTGGAGACTCGACTACAACGGCGTCGCAGTCACACGCTGACTCGATGCAAGAGAACAATACGACGGACAATGGCGAACACAACAGCAGCCGAAGCACTTTGTGGTGGATTTTATCGGTTGTACAAGTGCCACTGTTGATGGTTTGTGTCTGGAAATTGGTTCAAAGGAGACGAGGTACGTCCTTGCTTTTGTCTACTGATGGGATGTATAGCTTATATCTGGTTGAAACTGATAGAACCTGATGGTCGACGACGTCGTCGACGGCAACGGGCGTCTACTACACTTCGACTAGAGTTATCTGGTTGGCGAGCGATGCAGAAAGAGCTCATTGAAAGTGGTCAAGAATGCCGACGGCAAAATGTCCAGGAGGGTGCCTAATGACGACGATAATCGCTGACCCATTGTTATCACCCATGTGAACACAATCTGGTGTTTGAGAATGTTGAGGAGATGTTGAATTTGCAGGTAATCACTGATTTACTGTTGCGAATATTCCGTCCCTTTTTTCTCTAATTGGCACTTTAGTCATGGTAGGAGCATTTATTTGATGGATGGAACACCCGTTTTTGAACGTGTTTGACCTCTGTCTCTGCATCTACTCGCAGAATGAATGCGTACACATGTATATATGATACTTGTACTGTCCCCATCCGACCATTTATGCTCAGTGGTTTATTCCCAATATCGATACCTGTGAGAATGCATAGATGCAAATCATCCTCTTGAGCTTCATTTAGGCTTTTTTTTAGATAGGAGATGTGCCTGCATGAGAAGAATTGAAAAGACTTGTAGTCGGCCAGAGAAGAAACGCCACACTTAGTATTCAATCAAAGACAGGCACACGTTTCCCGTCGCTGAAGGCAGAATGGCAGGGTCGTACGCCAATTCATTTAGCTATTCGGGGTCGTCTTCCGACTTCAGCGACGACCACATGCCCGACCATAGTAGCATGTCCGTGACGACGCTCGTGGTCATTGTCGGATGTCTATTAGCATGTCTAATCCTCACCTGTGGCGTCTATTGCTGCCGGTATTTCTTCACACGACAGTCACGGTATCAGCATCAGCCACTCACACGGGAACGAAGCCACTCGCAGAACTTCCGACGGCTCAGTGATCTCCAGCTCAATGGATGGTTCGCATCTCAACGGGAACTGCGTGACAAACAGAAGACCCAAAAGCGAGTGTATGTGGAATTAGAGTCTCCCAAGCCTGTCGACCAGCGCGATACGCAGAGCACGTCGTCACCTGGAAGTAGTGTCGAGCATGATGCCACCGACCCCACTGAGATAGTGTGATATTGGGGAAAGTAAAACCAAATCAGTTAATAAAATGTTATTTAATCGTTATGTTAGAAAATATGTTATATCGATATTGTACCGCATCGGTTCAGAAGGGAAACGAACGGAAGTTGGATGGAAGAATGCAGGAACACACCATGTCGAGTGGTCGTTTCATCTTGTTGCATGGATGTATGTCATGATGCGAATTCCTTCTTTTTTTTCTTCTATAAAAGTGCCAGCACAGGCAGCAGCAATGCTGAAACCTTATCGACCAACGCGATGAACTTTCGCCGCCATAGTCGTTGCGGTTTGCGCGGGAGGTCTCAGGTGCAATTAATTACAACAGGCCCTCACTCATTATCAACGAAAAAAATAGCAATTGTGGATGAAGAAGCAAGTGAGAACATCAACACTGGCGATCGCCAGTGCCGCTATTTTGCACTATAGTGGCGATACGGCCACCGCTGACCCGTTGACAGAGGTGAGTGAGGAAGTGGTCGTGGATGTGTTTTTGGAAAAGGTGCCGCAGCAAGTGCACAACGGTCGATATATAGCACAGTCACCGGAGTTGTATGTTCGAGACCTGGAGAAGATTAACATGCGGTTCACACTAGAATCATTGGAATCGGAGACGACCTGGCGGTTGAACGGGTATCATTGTGGAACACTGGAAGAAGAAGACGAAGACGGTGTGTGTTCTGCATTTGTAACAGCGGAGTTGGGAAGCCATCGACCGTCTCTGACAGGGCCAGAGATCGTACACGACAAGAAGAGTAGCCAATGGGTGCGTCAGCTGCAGTTCGATGCGCCGACTAATCCAGATCCACCTTTGATTACGGAAGGACAGGCGTTCTACTCATGTGACTATGCAAGTATGACCACGTGGTGTTGTGGGGAGTCGAATACAGGAGCCCCCGGTTCTACGTGCTGGGATACGACCACGTGCGCGAGTGACTTCACTTTCTGGAGTGGGCAGAATCTTATTTGTTGCACGGCGAGTGCAGGTGACTGTATCCTCACATACATGGCCCCCATGCCTACTACATCGGCCCCACCGACGGATGCGCCAACCACAGCACCGCCAACGCAAACGCCAACGACAGAGCCTCCAACAGAACCTCCCACTACAGCACCACCAACCCAAACACCAACAACTGAGGCTCCACAGACTGAGGTACCAACACCAACCGATGATGGTACAATTGCAGAACTCCCGATAGAAACTCCATCAGAGGAGCCAGCAACTGAAGCACCAACACAGGCACCAACACAGGCACCAACGCAAGCACCAACGCAAGCGCCAACTGAAGCGCCAACTGAAGCACCAACACAGGCGCCAACTGAAGCCCCAACACAGGCACCAACGCAAGCACCAACKSAAGCGCCAACTGAAGCSCCAACGCAAGCGCCAACTCAAGCGCCAACTGAAGCACCAACACAGGCGCCAACTGAAGCCCCAACACAGGCACCAACTGAAGCCCCAACACAGGCGCCAACTCAAGCGCCAACTGAAGCACCAACACAGGCGCCAACTGAAGCCCCAACACAGGCGCCAACTGAAGCCCCAACACAGGCGCCAACTCAAGCGCCAACTGAAGCACCAACACAGGCGCCAACTGAAGCCCCAACACAGGCGCCAACACAGGCGCCAACACAGGCACCAAC
>BCKE01000042.1:209140-283561 GCA_001600495.1 Pilasporangium apinafurcum
GATGATGGTACAATTACGGAATTGCCAACGGATTCTCCTACAACACCAGATACTCCATCTACTGTGGCACCACAAAGCACATCGTCGACAATACCTGGAACACTAGCAACTAAGCGCCCATCTTCGACATCAGATACATCAAGTTCTTCAACGCAAGCACCATCAGCTAAATCTCCGATTACTATTGTGCCGGCAACAAGTCAGCCCACAAAAGGACGTACATCAACACCATCTGATGCATCAAAGACAGCATCTACAACAAGCCGAAACCAGAATACTAACGTTCCTTCAACAGATTCACCCCAGGCTTCATCAGGTTCTGCGGTGAATATGGCTTCAACTGAAGATCCAGCTACGATGATATCGTCGACTACACAACCCTCATCCTTCGTAACAAAAACGAACGACCATTCGTTGACGTCGGCAAAGAACTCGCCATCCAAAAAACTACCTTTTGGTTCGGTAGAATCGGATACCGATCCATCTGAAAAGATGATCACGGATAACAGCGGTGATGGAAGAAATATGAGTCAGTCCACCATTAGCAATGGCGATTCCCTTCGCTCTCTTGCGGATTTTACCTCCTCCGTAGAAAATTTGCGTGATCTTGCGAGTCGATCGGCGAACTTGCTCGTGGCTAGTGCAGTGACAGCAAACATAGTCACTATTGCGATCTCAACTCTGACGAGTGGAACGGCGGTTGTCTCAGGTGTGACGTCGATGGCGTCATCAGGACTTGCTGCTTCGCAGGGTTTTTTCCCTGCCGTCAATACTGCTGTGAGCTCATCTCGCACTGCTATTGCTGCGGATCTATCCAGTTTGTTTGTTCTTATCAGCTACCTGCAGTTTATTGCTTCTAGTAGCCACTTAAATTTACCGGGTGCTCCTCATTTCTTTTTTGACTTCACCGACTCGCTCGGATGGAGCAACTTCCAGTTTTCATCAACCTCCCATCCTCCGGGTCCGCCTGATGCGAAGGAAGCGTTGTCGAGTGAAAATATTGGAAATTTTACTGTCGCTGATGGTGATATTATCTCAGGTGTTCTGGCATATGCGGAACGATTGAACATAAAACCAGAGGATCTGTTCACTAAAACTGCTATCGCATTTGCCAGTGTCGTTGGTTCTGTTGCCGCAGTTGTCGCGTCCATCTACGCACTGTTGAAATGTGTGGCGGGAAGACGATTAGAACTCGTAGTTGAGCGACTGAACGATCTTCCTCGGGCGAAGTTGCTTCTGCGATTGCTGACTCAGTCGTGTTTGTCTATCTGTCTCATGAGTGAATATGCACTCAGCATGACCAGTTCGTTCCAAATGCGGTACAATCAGCACCTAGAAGGCAGTGATGGCAGTGCTAGTGCTTTCGCGTTTGCGACTGTCGCACTAATCGTCATATGCTTTGGATTGATTGCATTAGGTGTGATCAAGCTGTGGAACAAGAGTGAAGAGCAGCTTAACCACCCAGATTTTAAGTTTGCGTGGGGAGCGTACTACAAGTACTACCACTTTTCTAATCGCTACTTCTTTGTGGCGAAGATGGGAGCGGAGATTCTGTCGGGTGTGATCATTGGGTTGGTCAGTGATGTGCCATCTCAACTGACGCTGTTGATGTCCTTACAACTGGGAATGTTTCTCTATACAGTCGAAAGCAATCCTTACTCGGTAGAATTTCAGACTGTGTGCTCATCGATCGCGTTTGTGATGAAAATGCTCACCTATGCGCTGATCAGCACGTTTTTGACCGCGTCAACGGAAGTGACGCTACGAGACTTTGTCGGAACACTGGTGATATTCCTCCAAGTCGCGTTACTCCTGTTGTTCAACTCTAGACAACTACACATCCTGTATAAGCAATTCAAATACATGTGGGAGCTCCGCCAACAACGGATTCGTCTACAGAGAGAAGAAGATGCACTGCACGACAACGCGAGGCTCATGTCAACATCCATTCCTGCATTAACACCAACTTCCGACCCTTCACGAGCTTCGTTTAGCCTTCTGCAAAGCAAACGCAACTCCATGGTCACGACACCACCCCAGTTGCCTTTGGCAGCAGCATAAACACATGGAACCTTGGTTGTATAATTAGCGATCGCTGTGGAGAAGGCGTTCCATGCGCTCATCTAGCTTCTGAATATTGGATTGAAAGATTTGAACGTTTTCTTCCAAGCTCTTCTCCATCTATATGTATTGTAATAACAAATAAGTGAAAAGTTAATGAAGGATTTATATGTGATGAATAAGAGAACGGGAGTTGGTCACTTACATTAGACAGGATCGCAGCATCGGATTCGAGCAATTCTGCGAGTTTGTCATGCGATTCTTCCAGCTTCTTTACCCGCCCATTCATGTCGAGATTGTCATCATGTAAATTTTTTAAGCTCACCAATCGATCGATTACGGCCGGGACTGACGCAGCGACATTGTCAATGCTGACCATTTTGTCGTAGATTTGATGGATTTTATCTCGGTCAGCTTGGGAATTGAGCGCATTTTGCACATTCGGTGATTCCTTCAGTTTGTTGAGCAGCGTGAATTCGTGGATAAGTGCGGTTGTGCGGGTCTTGATGGCGTCCAAATTCTTCTCGTTGAGCAAGTTCACACGCGTTTCCAATTGTGAAACCAAGGAGTTCAGGTCGGTACCGCTGCTGGAGAGCGCACGGAGACCATCCATACGTAAGTCTTTCGTGTGGAAATTACCGATCGCCTTTTCGAGCGTCGCAATCCGCGATTCCAGTGCTAACATGCGGGTCTTGGCGTCTTTGTCGACGGCATTTAGTTCACCGTTACTGTAAATCTCATACACGATCGGTGCGTTGTTGTCTACGGGGACAGCTGTCTGACCTTGTTGCTGTCGCTTCAGTGCTTCAATTTGCTGGAAGAACTGGGCCGTCAGGTCTTTCTGTAGCGCTAGTGCCGCGTCAGCATGTGTTGCACCCGAAGAACTCGAAGCAAAGTGCAAAAATGGCTGAAATTGCGCGTTTTGCTCGATCGCCGCCAGATTCAGTTGCAACACCTTCAGTCCTTGCATCACATCATTCAGCTCTGCCTCTTGTCCTGCATCCACCAGCATCTTGTGCTTTTTGTGCTTGGAGTCGTTCGCTAAAAGCTCGAGATCTGCCTCCAACTCCTTCACTTCCATTGACAGTCGTGTAAAACGTGTGAGTGGTGATTCTAACTCTTTCACAACTTTCTCAGGTGCAGTAATAGTAGATGGTCGACCACCGGTGGCTTCATATTCGGTCTGTGTGGGCAACAGTGCTGTAGGTTCTATGATAATGAAGAGTTAGATCCAGTAAACGTATCTAAGAAGGAAAGATAACGTTTTTCTTACTGTACACTTTGCCCATAAACACTTCGAATGCCTTAGTGGGCGCGACCATCTCTTCATCCAGCTCCACATTGCTCTAAAAAATAGTCATCAAGCGGGAAAGGTTGGTAAGATCCGTTAAAGGAAAAACATAAGGAAAGGTTGATACCTTATCGTAGAAATGCACATCTTCCGCAGAAATCCCGGTCTTATGCGCATGTTGTGCAGTGCTGTTAACAGCATCATATGGCTGGAAGGTCACCTCCGGATCCGGGGTCTCATACACGTCCGTATTCATCACCTTTCGCCGCTTCAATCCGTCCTTCACCCCCGTACACTCCGACATGACGTTCCCATGAAAAATGCCAATGCGGGAAGTGGTACCAAAATAAGGTGGACCACATACTGATGTGGTCCACTCATATGTACTGAAGAAATCAGGTGTCCATGCTTCAACCATGCAGAAACGAGAAGCAAGATGCTGAGGCAAGTGATGAAGTATTATCTGGTGTTCGTAATGGGGTGCGTTCTGCTGACGACTAGCACTGGTCAACCACATGAACATGTGTTTCTTCCTGAACATGAGCTGTTGAGTCGAGTATTCCAGATGGATGGAGGTGCGTTAAATATGGAAGAACTACCAAAAATGACGCTGGTGGAATCAATTCCAGTGGGCGATTTCGCGCTTGAATCGATGGTGCCACAGACGTTTGATGTGCTGTATCAGCACGTACAGGAAGCAAAGACATTTATCGATCTTAGTGCTATGTACTGGTGTGTAATATCTCATTCCGTTCTTGACTGTTTTATCTACCAATGCTTAACTATTCTATCTTTGTAGGAATCTTTTGGGAAAGGATGACCGCGCGGTGTATTCTGACGCCGAAATGCGCGCATTCGGTGCAGATCGCGGCAAAAAACTGCTACAGGCACTTCATGATGCGGCAGCACGCGGTGTCCAATTACGGATCCTCACCTCATCAGAGCCGCTTGCATCAACTGAACAAGCAAGATCTATTTCTTCAGAACTACCGGAAGAACTCCAGGAATTGGTGAACGCATATCCACAGCAGATTCAAGTACATTGCTGGAGCGGACCAGAATGGTATGGTGGAGGCATTTTGCATCAGAAAATCTGGCTGTTTGATCGAAAACACGTGTATGTTGGCAGCGCCAACATGGACTGGAAATCTTTAGCACAGGTCATGGAGATCGGGGTGATGATAGAGAATTTGCCATCACAGTCGCCCATTCTAGCGGATATTCAAGCTCTTTTTGACGTCTGGTGGCTCTGGGGATCGCCAACATTTGTAGAAAGACTTCCTCCAAACAGCAATACCCAAACATACTTCTCTGTGCGCTTCCAGAGTGAATTAAAGGTGCCTGTGTGGTCACTGTATCTTCCAGAACAAAGTCGTGCACCAGATCCATTTGTAGAAGCTGGTCTCCAAGCCAAAGGCAACATTTCGAACCAATTATATGGTCAATTTCAGGAACAAATGGCCCAGTTGTTTATTGCTGCTGCTCCATTGGAAGCAACGGCTGCCCACTCCCGCACTTTTGACGAAGACGCGCTTGTTTATACAATTAGAACTGCGAAATCACGCGTAAATCTCAGTGTGATGGATTTTACGCCGTACTCGATGTACTCTTTGGATACTCATCATGCCCCCATCTGGTGGCCAGCACTGACAGACGCAATCTTAGCTGGAGTATTTGGGAAGCAAGGTCTTCACGTCCTCCTATTGATCAGTGAATGGGAGCATACGAACAAACAAATGCAGCTTGCATTAAGGTTGTTGCAGGAACAAGCAGAATTGTGTCAAGCCATGCGATCCAACTGCACTGGACGGCTAGAGATCAAGATCTTCCGTGTGCCGGGCTGGCAAAATACAACTTCTATGGCCACGACCAAAGCCAAATGGCCATCTTTCACGCGTGTGAACCACGCCAAGTATGTCGTCACTGATTCTCGTGTCAACATTGGGACGAGTAATATGGAGTGGGGCTATTTCTACACTACAGCAGGAGCAAGTGTGAATACCGATTACGAACCGTTACGGAAGACACTGGAAAACGTATTTCAGCGTAATTGGAACTCAAGCTATGCACAGCCACTTCAGTCTATTCATTAGATAGTATGTGAGCTTATATAGAGCAATTTCTCTGTGTAGTTTGTTTCACATGAAGCCCTCCATGTCCTTGGACGATGCCGCTGACTTTGCTAATTGATCTAGCAAACTTTTCGCGCTCTTGCTTCGTTTCTTAAGCAGCATACGCGTTTGTGGGTCTTCTTCGGTGCGGAAGCTCATGAGATGCTGATGCATAAAGACTGCCAATCCATCGATCGTCAGTTGCGCCTTTTTGGTTTGCAACAAACGTTGGAACACTTGCGCCATTTCTAGTTCACTCTCCAGTTTTAGGATTTTCTCCAAAAGAATACGCAAAAAAAGCACGCTTTGCTGCTCTAACTGGGTAAAATCAAACACTTTTAAGCAAGAAAGCGATAAGGACTTGCCAATGATGAGTCCAGCCAGCATCTGTGCCAAATTGTACAGCTTCCGTGGTTTAAAAGTATCGAGTTGCTTAAAAACATCCCAAAATGCCAATTGGAAGGTAAATTTGTACCGCTGGTCCATCTCGCAAAGCTTTTCTGCAAGCACGAGATAATATTTGTTGAATTTC
Organism: Pilasporangium apinafurcum; assembly: GCA_001600495.1. Lineage (NCBI taxonomy): Eukaryota > Oomycota > Peronosporomycetes > Pythiales > Pythiaceae > Pilasporangium > Pilasporangium apinafurcum. The sequence continues at coordinate 215,136 of BCKE01000042.1, forward strand.
TTCTCTTGACTACAGCAATGAAGCACGACACGGACGATCTCACGTTCCTGTTTTTCTTTTAAACATAGTTGCAGCAGTCGCTCATAGGCATCAAAACAATCGGCAGCACCCATGATAGCCACGAAGATCTTCTTTCGGACATCAGTATTCATCCGTTGCTTCTCTGCGAGTTTCAACAGACGGTTTTCTTCGTCGCGTTTTTCGTTGTTGCCAGCATCTTCATGCTCATCTCTACCGCTTTTCTTTTGTTGCTGATAACCGACCCATGTACCACCGACAATCCACCATCGACCATCTTGTTCAGCATGCAGCAACTCATGAAGCGATACACGCAACGGATTGTTGGCATTTCCACAGCGCGTTTTTACTCGTCCAAGCCATTTCTTGAGCGAGGAAAGATCGTTTTCAGTGCCACCAGCTCTGCCTCCCTGTCGCGATTTCTTTTGCTTGGACGGTTTTTTGAGATCGTAAATGAGATCGAGAATGAAGCGAATACGCTCTGCTGGCTGGTCACTGTTTGTGTTTTCTGCGGCAGCTACTTTCTGCTGCACAGCGACGACCATTTCACGTAGCGCATCGGCGTCATCAGAACGTAATTGAGGTCCACACGCCTTCAGAAGCGTGTGGATCAATTCAATCTCAGTGGAGGAGAAATTGTCTACAAAGGATCGGAAGAGGCCGTAGACAAGCGTGCAGTGCACAACACCAAAGTTGTAGAGCATACTGATGAACAGCATGAGATTTACAGGTTCTTTTGAGGTTCTTGCGTCATCGTCCTCACCATCAACATCACCACCACCATGTTTATCTTCGTCGTTAGCGGATTGTTTTACTCCCTCAACCAGCTTCAAGACTATCTTCTCGATGAAGAACCCACCGATCTCACTGCCAACACTGTGGTAAAGGGCTGCAATGAGTGCACCGCATACTTTAATCAGTGGCGTCATCACTTGACGCGGATGCACAGTCATCTGTAGAATTTTCTCCAGCAGAATCTGATTCACGATCGATCGGCCATTTTCACGATAGATCTTCTCCAGTTCCAAAGATATTGATCTACAGTAAAACACACAAGTCAATCGATTAGCAAATATCAAATCACGCTAACAGCGATTACAATTGATGTTGTCTTTAACGCACTCCATATTGGACTCGGAGATACGATTCAGCTGACCATTCAGGCGTCGAGTAAGATCACGAAGGGCCTGGTCATCCAACTTGGACGGCAATGCTGCTGTACCACTTGCACTCCCAGCAGTTTTGGTGACTGCTTCAGCTTCGAGTTTGCGTCGAAGATGAGGAGGAAGATATGCCGATGGAGCTTTTGAACCTTCTGCTGTTTTGATCAACGGTCGACCATAAATGTCTTCTTCCACCACAACTGGAGCTGCTGGTTCCTCTTCCTCTGATTCTTCGTTGTCATGTTCATCCCCACTCTGTTCATTATAGTCTTCTCCCTCCTCTCCCTCCTCGCCTTCTTCTTCTGCTTCGCTTTCTTCACTAACTGGATCGTTTTCACTGTCGTCCTTTATGTCCTCTGCAAATCGAGCCACTTTCTTGGTTTTTTTCTTCATCACTTCTGCAGCACTATCGACATGGGAAGCAGCAAGCTGTAGATTCTTTAATGTATTATCTTCCACTTCATCATCATCTTCATCACTATCATCTTCATCTTCTGTATCGAATGCAGTCAAATCCGACTCTGACTCGACTTCGGACTCATCGGTCGGCAATTCGTCCATTCCTTGAAGAAAATCAGCATCTTCTGCCTGTAAAAGCTCCATCTCTCGGCGCGTGGCTTCGTCCATTTCCATATCGCTATCAAATCCTTCATCGTCACTTAATTGATCATCACTGTGCTCTTCCTCATCAGATTCCTCTGTATGTGCTGCTTTTGTCTGCTCCTTCACCATTCTACAGCAGCAAACACTGATTAAAATATTGCACGGCTATAAACATACAGTGAGCACAATTTAAAGACGTACTTGGAAATGTTGTCTAACCCCGAGAGAAAATCCGTGAAGTCTTCTCCTAGCCCATCCTGCGCAAACTCTCTAAAATAAGGCATATCCAGAAGCAAATCATCAGGTGAGTAATGGACAACACAAACCGATAATTATCGCATTGTCATTGAGAATAGCTTACTTTTGCAGCTTTTTCATCCCCGATGCCTTCCCGGAGGCAGAAGAAAGTCCGAGTTTCGTCTCCAATGCTTTAATTTGTTGGTCCTCCACACTCAACAACACTTTCTTCCGATTACCTGTCACTATCACACACAAATAGCACATGTGTCAGCCACTCACTCTCTTTTTACGCATATCAATGACAGCCCAGATTTTTTATTTGCTCATACTGGAGACACCGGTGGTTTCCTCAATCAATTCATGGAACTTGTTTTGAAATGCAGGTGCTACACCACCACCGCCATTCTTGCGATTCGTTTGCGAGCGCTTCTTGTGGGCAAACGCTGGACTTTGCGCGTGTTTGAGCGGTACATCTGTATCTTTTTTCTCTATATGTCCACGCTGACGCTTGTTCTTGTTGCTTTTCTTCTCCTGTCGCTCCAGCTTGCGCTTCGCCTTGCGCGTCATGCCCATCGTACCCATCGCCATGTTCACCCGTCGATATGTTGAATATCCACCAGTCAAAGAGCTCTAAACAGTTAGAGAGTCCCTCGTAAAGCTGTAAAATTAGGTATTAGGGACTAGTCCCTAGAATTATCAATTTGGATGACTCATTTAAGATGTTGCTGACTCATTTGATACTTAGTAAAGTTGACACAAAATGGCTACATGTTCATTATATAAATTATATGCAGCAACTTATACAGAAAAGTCACTGATTACGATTGCATCATTGAATGTGCGTCCAAGAGCACATAAGCAAGTGGTAGCAGCAACACAAGCACATGCCAAAGCGAGAGCCATGTCAAGAAACCGGTCGCTGGCAGCTGCTGGTGTCTTTTTCCTCCCGCGTTCAACACGATATGATCGCCGTCCGTAAGGTCAGGAACTTTGTCCAATGGCGCATACGAAATCTGGTACTTGGCCACGTTTGCGAGCGCAGAAGCAGATGTAGCGGCATTAGACGTTTGCACAGCATCGTAGTGCGTTAAATACGTGAGGGCGGTCACCACATTTCCCAACACAAGTGTGCCGGGTGGTGTGATTCCCTGTCGGTGAGCTTCATCAGCGATGTCACCCAATGTGCTTCGAATCGTCGAAGAGCCTTCCATGGTCGCCTTGTGAATAATCGCGGCAGGCAGGTCGCGTGGGTAGCCCTTCTCGTGTATGAGATTGTTGCAAAGTCCCTCTAATCGGCCAATCGCCATGAGGAAGATCGTCGTGCGGTGGTCGCAGTACTCAGGGAGATTGGGAAATCGATCTTGTTTGCCGTGGCCAGTGCAAACCAGCACTTGATCAGCGACGTCACGCATAGTCGCTGGAATACCAGCACTCATTGGCGCAGACAACGAACTGGAGATGCCTGGGATCACTTCCACATCAAATCCTGCTTCTGAATAGATCACTGCTTCTTCCCCTCCGCGACCAAACATAAATGGATCGCCATTCTTCAATCGCACCACACGCTTACCCTGCTGAAGTCCTTCTAAGCCCCATGCATCCAGCTCTGCCTGTGCTAGATCGGCTTTGCCACAGCGTTTTCTTGCCACTCGGACCTCGCATTTCGCGAGCGATAAGATTGCTTTTGGTACCAATCGGTCTGTAAGCACAAGGTCTGCCTCTTGGATAGCCCGATATGCCTTTAACGTGAGCAGCTCCGGATCACCAGGACCAGCACCGACAAGTTGCATCTTAGCTCGGCGGGATGAAGGCGCCATGTTTCAGTAGGTTCTTAACTCTTCTTGAGCTCTTGCGCACCACAGCAAAACTTCAGGAATGAGCGCAATCCGAAGCGAACGGGCGGAAGAGCAAAAGGAGGAGCGATGAGAAATCACAAATTCTGTGTTCGCTTCGGTCCAGAATAGCGTGATGCTTAATATAAAATCGTTAAAATTAGCCAATCAGATTCTGCTGCGTCGTCGGTGTCACCGTTAACCAGCGACTAGAATGGTTACGGTGGTGCGTCGATTGCTAAGTGACGTTAGGCAGTCGTTGAAGCGCACTAGTTAAGCAAAAGAGAAAAAGAGCTCACCCACGAAGAAGAACGAGCTGCTTGCAGCGGCGGTAGTGTAGGTAGGGAAGCAACCATGATATGATGGCCAGGTAGGCAACTCTTCCTGACCATTCGATCACCAGAACCCGTAGCGTTCCAGCGTTGCGCTCTTCAAACGACGTGGCCTCAACTACCGCCTCCTATTGGCTCTTCCACTTCACCAATCACATCGCCGGAAATCGCAAAATCGGCGTGTGGGATGGATGGGATGCATCGCCTTTTGGAAAATATGCATCTAATCAGACAAGGTTTTTCTATTTTTCAAGGTTTTTTGAAGTTTTATATTTGATTGTGCAATACAACCTCAGTCACTTATGTCACTCTTTCGAGGAGACGTTGTCGATGGTGGTGCAGTTTGCGTATTGTAGCTTTTCGTGTGTTGCTGGTGGGGAAAAGCAGGAGCTCACAAGTGAAACTGCGGAATCGCACACTTAGCATCTCCTTCATGAAGTCGCCTGCTGCCGTAGAAGAGGCCGTGAGCCACGTCGCCTATGCGCTGAGCGACTTCTCCTACCTTGTGCAGCCCGTGCCGTTTGGCCAGGCACTCGAGCACTATATCGTCTCGGCGCGTCGCAACGTCTTTGACCAAGTCGGTAAGATTCAACAGAGCGCCTTTGGGCAAGAACTCATTGAGACTGCCTATGCTGCTTCGAAACAAGGGCAATTCGTCACGTTGTTTGCATCGTCGCCAGCATCACTGCTGCAGATGGTGCCCACGATGTACAAGCTTAGCAGTGCTGCATTACCAGCGGTTGTGCATGTGGTGGCACGTGATCATTCAGACCTCATGGCCGTGCGGCAAACGGGGTTTGTCATTCTTAACTCGCTCAATGCCACCGAAACGGAAGACATGGCATTGCTAGCCCATGTCGCGTCACTTCGTGCAAACGTACCGTTCCTACATGTTTACGATGGCGACATGACTCAGAACGACTTGGAAAAATGCATCGGCAACGCACCCAACAAATTCACTAACTCGTTGGTGCCCTATGAACGTTTGGCAGAACTCATCGGCTTGTCGAAAAGCAACTCGACCACGGAATTCCGACAACTGGTGCTAGCGAACTCAATCAGCAACACAAATGATGCAGATCTCTACTTCCAAGTGTCCCCAGAAACTATCAACAAATACAACGCTGTGCCTGGTGTGGTCGAAGAAGTAATTGCACAAGTATTTGCACAGAAAGGATACCAGTTGTTTGAGTACTTTGGTCATTCACAGGCTGAACATGTCGTGGTGATCATGGGCACAGCGTCTAGTGTCGTCAAAGATGCGGTCGACTCGCTCTTTACCAACTGGAAGGCCAAAGTGGGTGTTGTATCTGTGCGTCTCTTCCGTCCATGGTCGACTACTGCATTCCTCAAGGTGATTCCAACGACAGCCACCAAAATTGCGGTCCTGGATCGCATGGAAGATGCCACTAACGTCGGTGAACCATTGTTCATGGACGTCCTGGCCTCATTCCAGTCGGAAGAGTGGAAGGATAAGCCCATTCCGTCGGTCATTGGCGGCAAATATGCATTTGGTGTTCATGATCAAGTGTTTGACGTTGTGACGGCACGTACGTTGGTCGAACAACTCGCTGCGGGTGAACTGCACCACGGATTTCTGGTGGCATCTGGCGCTCCAGCGGTTGAAGATCCTCAGAAACAAATTGTGAGTGCATATGTATCATCGCAAGACAAATTTGAAGCGCCATATGTGAAGATGCTGCTTCAATTGTTTGAAAGACGCGCTGTGATCGCAAACCTTGTGCGGTCTACGACCATTTGGAAAGATCAAGATGATGCTACGAAGGATAAGGAAGTGGCACTTGAAAGCGGCGAGTTTGGTTTTGGTGTTCATTTGGGCATCCTTGCAAAGCGTCAGCAGCTGAAGGACAAGGTGACATCACTTGTCAAGGATAAACAGGCAACTTCAGCTCTATCGACTCGATTGGTCGAGTGCTTGGCGTCGTGGGTGGAGAAGCAGCCCAAGCATGATGCACTCGCGAACGAAATCGCAATTTTGCTTGAAAATGAACGCAAGACTGGTCTCTTGGCGGAGATTTACGAACTGAAGCGTTACTTCTCTCCACTGAGTCAGTGGATTCTCGGTAGTGAAGAGTTCTCTCGTGACGTTGGTGCTTCGGGCGTGCATCAGGTGTTGGCTAGTGGCGAAAACGTGAATTTGCTCATCTTGGACACCGAGCCAATGCATGCGATCAATCGCAACTACCGCAAACGCGATCTTGGCCTGTATGCGATGCAATACGGTAACGCTTATGTCGCGTCCGTAGCGCTTTATGACTCGTATTCACAGGTGTTGCGTGCACTCAACGAAGCCGATGCGTTTAATGGACCGTCGATTGTTTTGGCTTATGCACCTAGTTGCAGTGATATGGAAAAGGAGACCCGTGAGGCAGTCAGCAGCGGCTACTGGCCACTCTACCGCTACAACCCGTTGCTTGAGGAAGTTGAAGGTGAGAAAGCGTTTGCGTTGGAGTCCCCAAGCATCAAGAAGGACTTGTTGGCGTTCCTGCAACGCAACAACCAGCTCAGTTTGTTCGCCAAGCAGGCATTGACTGCACCAAGTGTGTCTTCGGTAACAGAGAAATATGAACAAATTGGACAGAAGGCGCTCGAGACCAGTTTCCAGACGCTGTTGAATGGCTTTGGTGCACAGAAGGAAGAACCATGGCAGGTGGACACCAAGTTGACTATCTTAGTCGGTTCAGATAATGGTCACGCTGAGGAATTTGCCTCCAAGTTCATGGACGAAGCGCTTAGCTTCGGGTTAAAGAACGTGGTGAAGACGGATATGAACGAGATGACAATCGATACTTTGCTTGACGAAGCCAACGATGTCAATTCTTACACACTCTTCGTGTGCTCGACGGCTGGACAGGGTGAATTCCCATCGAACGCCAAGGAATTTTGGCATGAACTTTCGGGTTTCACAGCCACGTTGCCATTGCAGTATGCCGTGTTTGGCATGGGTGACAGTCTTTACTGGCCACGTGAAGACGAGAAACACTACTTTTGCAAAGCACCAAGTGATTTGGATGCAAAGTTGAGCGAATTGGGTGCAAAGCGACTGGTGCAGGTCGCTAAGGCTGATGATCAGGATGAAGATGGTCCATCGACGCAATTCGAAACGTGGAAGCCGCAATTGTGGGAACAGATCGGTATTCCTGCTGAGGTGATCAACAGCCAAGCGGGCGCTGGTAAGAAGAAACAGCGCACGAACGAAGAAATTAAAGCGCAATCCAACTATTTGCGCGGTACGTTGGCGACTGGCCTCGAAGATCGCTCGACCAAGGCACTTTGTGCTGATGATACGCAACTGACCAAATTTCACGGTATCTACCAACAGGATAACCGTGACTTACGTGAACAGATGCGGTTGGAGAAGAAAGAAAAGGCGTTTTCGTTCATGATCCGTGTGCGTGTGCCCGGTGGTATCTCTAGCGCTGCGCAATACCTAGCGATCGACCAACTGTCGGACGAATACGCGAACGGCAACATCAAGGTGACGACTCGTCAGGCCTACCAGTTGCAGGGCATTTTAAAATGGGATCTCAAGCCGGTCGTACAGGGAATCAACCGCGTGTTAATGGACTCGCTTGCTGCGTGTGGTGATGTGAACCGTAATATCATGTCGACTATTAACCCGAGCTGCTCTGTGGAAACGCATGAGCAGATCATTAACATCGCTCGCGATATTTCGACCCATTTAAGCCCTGCTACCAGTGCATACCACGAAATTTGGCTCGACAAGAAGATGGTCGCTGGTGGTGAAACGAAGGACTTTGAGCCGTTCTACGGTGAGACGTACTTGCCTCGTAAGTTTAAAATCGCTATTGCTATTCCTCCATCGAACGATGTCGATGTGTTTGCAAACTGCTTGGGATTTATCGCCATCATTGAAGACGACCAGCTTTTGGGTTTCAACGTCACTGTTGGTGGTGGTATGGGTATGACGCACAATAACAAGAAAACATTCCCGCGTTTGGCGGATGTGATGGGGTTCTGTACGGTCGAGCAGGCGAAGGACGTGGCTGAGAAGGTGATGGTTCTGCAGCGTGACTATGGTGACCGTGTCAATCGCAAGCACGCGCGTTTCAAATACACCGTCGAAGACCACGGGCTCGAGTGGATCCGTTCAGAAGTCGAGAAGCGACTCGGCTACAAACTGGAAGAACCACGCAAGTACTCTTTCACTTCAAACGGCGATCGTTTTGGCTGGAACAAAAACACGAACGGCCGTTTCCATTACACGATGTACATCGAAGGTGGTCGTATTCGTGACACCGAAGCGTCGCAGTTGCGCACAGGACTGCGTGTACTGGCGCAGACATTCCCTCACGTACAGTTCAATCTCACATCCAATCAAAATTTGAGCTTGGACAACATCTCCAGCGACGAAATCGGCCCTATCAAGGCACTCATGCAGAAATACAAGTTTGGCAACGACAACTACTCAGGTATGCGGCTGAATTCGATCTCTTGTGCGGCTCTGCCGTTCTGTGGCTTAGCGTTTGCTGAAGCTGAGCGATACTTGCCGGTGCTGATCACCAAGATCGAAGACTTGTTAGTTGCCAATGGTTTGCGTGATGACGCCATCGTGGTCCGTATGACTGGCTGTCCCAACGGCTGTGGTCGTCCATATCTGGGTGAAATCGGTTTTGTCGGTCGCTCACCGGGAATCTACAATATGTATTTGGGCGCTGGCTTCACCGGTGATCGACTGAACAAATTGTACAAGGAAGCTGTGGATGAAGAACAAATTTTGCAGGAATTGGCGCCGATCATCAAGGACTACGCTGAGAACCGAGATAACGACGAGAAGTTTGGCGATTTTGTAATCCGCCAAGGGTACGTGAAGGCATGTTTGGCTGCTCCACTGGTCGAGAACCGTGCAGCAGGGGAAACATTCCACGATTAGAATCGAAGGACTGGCAGAGAAATCCATCATCAAAGCAAAAAAGAAGGAAGACGAAGTTTATATTTTTATGTGATAAAACAGCAAAAGCACATTGGTCGTCCCTGGAATTGCATTTTTTGTAGATGAAGTAGTTTGCTTAACAGATAGGAAATCGTTATTATATCTTCTGTAACAAAAATCCAATACACACGGAGGGCAAAATACTTCGAAGGTGTTAAATAACAAGTGTAGGTGTAGGGCAAGCGGACGTATCTTGAAAGGTCGTTTGCTCTTGGTCTTCGGAACAACATTGGAATGTGATTGATACGCGACTTGGAGATGCAGTCGAACGATAAATCGCACCGACCACTAAGTAGCAGTAGCACAAGTACTAGAAGTGATCATGTTCGTCCTTCGTTAGGTACCGCTCAACCAATGCAATCTCCCAAGAAACAACTGCTCTACGCTCAGCCATCAAGTGTCCATTTTGGAGGGTTTGCTTTGGGCGAGACGTACCAGCAGCGCGTCTTCATCTACAATCACTCGCACAAGTCCATTCGATTGCAATATACGCTCCCAACAAAGAAATTTTTTCGCGCCAAATTCGCAACTGAGCGAAGAGCGTTCCTCTCCGCTGGGCTCGCGGAGGAACTGATAGTCTCCTTCCACCCGACGGCGTTCCAGTATTATTACGATTGCATCCAAGTGCGTTGTGAAGAGGTGGCGTATTCATCTAACACAGACACAGTGCAATTTGGCAAATGCTTGATTCCGTTGCATGGTTATCCAGTGGTGAACCAGGTGGAGTTCCCATCGCGTATGGACTTTGGTGTAGTGCCACTGGGTGAGATTGGACGAAAGCATATCGATCTCACCTGCTCAGTTCCCATCGACTTTGAATATAGAATCGACATCACACAGCCGCATCGATCGTTCACGATCTTCCCTCTAAGTGGAATTATCCCCGCGAATAGCGTAGCGCGTATCGAAATCGAATTTAAGCCACTGATCTACGCGACCGCCACGGCTGAGATGGTTTTACATGTGTCGCATTTCGGCTTCAACCCCCTGACGTGTGTTCTCGCTGGCTCCTCTGCGAGTGACGCAAAGTCGTTGGCAATCTCTGCTGGTGGTGATGCACAAAAAGAAGACAATTTGCCACGTTCTCCTTTGCGTTCTATCACAAAGACAACAACGATTTCTTCGCCATCAAAACAATCATCACACCAAAACAATAGTCAAAGTCCAAGTGGGCAACACAAAAGCAAATCGAAACGCTCAATGCCCACCGCCAATGCACCCGACGAAGAGATGGAGAAAATCGACAACATCGAAATCCCAGTGGATTTGTCGACACCAGCGAGTGTCAGCTTCATTCTGAACCAACAGCCTGGAAAACTCCGTCCAAAGGATTTGAAGAAAGCGATCGACGCTAATCGAGCGCTGAAGAAGCAGCAACAGGAAGAACAAACCAAACTCAGTAACACCGCCAGTCCGCATGATCAGGCACTAGTTAGCGGCGATGATGAACCCGCAGAATCGCTAATGTCGCTCAGTTTCCATGTTCTAGTACATGAAGAAGCCAATTTCCTGCACCGTACAAGCTTGAGTCGCCAAACGAAACAGCTCTTCTTTCTCCAGGAGCTAGCGGATGCAGCACAACAGGAAAAAGAACTTGAGTTTCAGAGTCACAAAGTCCATTTGGGGATGTCACTGCTCACGCCAGCACAACTCAATTTTCTCAAACAGATCCGCTTGATGAACCGGTGGGAACTGGACCGTCGTGCACGTGAACGGATGCGCCGCACGTTCACATCCACAGCGTACAGCTATCGATCCCCGTCCACTGTGGACGAGCCTCATCCGCCTCGCGCGATGTTGCCGGCGCACTTTCAGCCACAGTATATACCGGATTTCAAGACTCACAAGAACGATTTGTGGGCGAGACGTAGACGTGTGGTCCAAAAGTTTGTCCGTGCAGTATCGACTGTAATTATCAGATGGCGTGTACAGACAAGGCTGGAGAAGGTGAAGCAGTGGCTAGGCGATGCTAAGACTCGCGCACAAGTGCAGGCTAAAATGGCACGCAAACAGCTGATAGATGCCAGTGACAGTGGTAACAACGATGAGCATATCAATAGTCCAAAGACATTATCGTCTACAGATAAAGACGCAGTCCGCTTTTATCTTAAGAGTTTTCCTCTTGTTGAAGCGAAAACGGACAGTACACAGCTGCGACAGCTTGTCCCGCTATCACCGAACGTCGGGCCACTTAAATTTGACTCACTGACGTTCTTCCAGTTGAAAGAGCGGGACGAAGCACTTTTGTGTGGTCATGAACCGATGGAACTGCCGCCACTACCAACCTATGTGCCATTAGAGACCAATCGAAGATTACGCACAGGTGCAGTAGACGAAAGTGGTGTCGCCGCAGGATCATTAATGACTCCACCGCCAGATACACTAGCGATCGAGCAATTAGATACCAAGACACCGTCACTATTGGCGCAAATGCCAGCGGATGTGTTTTTGCGGCCGACTCCAAGTGTGCGCCCACTCGTGCGGATCCACTCACCACGTGAGACAGATCCGGCGTACGTATTGCGGCCACAGCGTGTGTTTCGGACACCACCGACGCACTTTGGGGCCCAATTAGAAGAATGTGTGGGTATGCGTAGCCTAGTGGCGCTTAAGGAGAGTAAGTTGCTTCTGCACGACGTGTTTAATCCGTCCACAGACCGGCTCCGCGCGGACCCGCTCGTCCACTGGACCACAGATGAACAAACTAATTTAGATTTATATGCGGACGTGTGGAGTGTGACTGGCACGAGTGGCTTGCCAGCATTAGCCCAAAATTCACAGGATATCTCCACTCTCTCCGATAGTGAAAGTGATGAGGAAGACCAGCATGTGAAGCCCTCACCAGTGTGGAGAGATGCAGAGTTATTATTTGAATCGACTGACGAGAATAAAGCAGTAGAGGCGGAAGAGAAGGAGGCATATGAAGAAGGAGAACGATTAGGATGGGAGAGCGGCATCTATGGCTTTGAACGGTACCAGCAACTCGTTCGTCTGGAACAAAACTACAACGCATATCGAGAGGAATTGCTGAAGGAATTGCCAAAGGTAATCTGATGTTATCTCTGAAAGTATATACAGTGGATTGTGAGTTGAGACTTATGTGTTTCATGTGTGTTGTTTGACGATTTCAGAGGCTCTATGAAGTCTCAAAGCAGATTGATCATCCTGATTATCAACTGGTAGTTGAAGGTCATGGACCAGACCGCCCACTACATCAAGCCAATAGCACTTAAGATCATCATCATAAAACAAAACAAATCTCGTTGCGTATATAACGCGGTGGATTAAGCAAAAACAACTTAGATTCCATATCCATCATACAAGATTATGTGACTTTCGCCAGGAAGCAGCACTTAATATACTTCCAACACGTAACGACCCTCTTGACGCATGAGTTCGATTGTGGCGTTCGCCTGTTTGCGGTCCAATCCACCAACCAACGCGAACGACTTGATCAGTGCCTCACGCACGTCTGCCACTGGCCATGTAGGGCCGCACAGGTAGAAGTGACCGTTCTTGTTGAGCAACAAGTCAGCAAGAATCTCCTTGTCCTCAGCGATCTTGTCCTGGATGTACACCTTATGCGGTTGATCACGCGAAAACGCACAGCGCAAGTACGTCACCAGACCTTCACGCTCGTATTGATCCAATTCGTCTCCATACAAGTATTCTTGCTTCTTGCTGCGACTGCCAAAGTACAGTGCAATGGGTCCGACCTTGACGCCCTGAGCCTTGAGGAAGGCACGTTCCTGGATAAACGCACGGAATGGCGCCATACCTGTACCCAGACCAGCCATGATGATTGGATCGGCAGGGTTGACCGGTAGTTTCATCACTGACGAACAGACCGACACCGACAGCATCTGACCGACCTTAATAGACGACAGGAACCGCGTGGCCTGGCCGATGCGGTATTTACCGCTTGGAGTGGTCCAGTCGTGGACGACGATGAGCAAATGGACACTCGTGGGATTCATCTTCATACTGGAAGCGATCGAGTAGTGACGAGGCTTGATGCGTGGCACCAAGTAGATCAGCTGCTGTATCGATGGTCGTGTCGATGGGAATTCTTCCAAAAGCTCAGCATAGGTGGTGGTTTCGTCCACACGACGCTTGAACTCGTCCTTGCCCTCAGTGTCCAAAAGTTGAGTAAGTACCTCTTTCTCCTTCGGATCCGTGGCCAGCTCCAGCAATGCCTGGTAGAATTTCTTGGATGGACGGCCAAAGATGTCGAGCACATGAGAAAACAATTGGAAGTACGTCAGCGTTTCTTCCTCGGGCTCATTAGCTTCGTCATCATTCTTCTTGCTCTTATGCACGACCGGTAAAGATACCAAGTCTTCCGGATCGACATTGTACGATCGCAGGAACGCTAACACCTCCTTCTCGTCGTTGTGCGCAAACACAGCAAGCGCCTCACCGATGTTGTACTTGATGGCAGTGTTGGTCGTGTCCATTTCAATATGAAACACGTTACGCGCGTAGTCATTGGGCGTCAAGCGTTCCCATTTCGTCACACGCACAAGATCCGTCACATGATCACGCACATGGTGCTTGGCAGCGAATGCGTGCGGGAATGTGAATTTCCAGGCAGTTGCCGTTTCCTTAGAAATGGCACCACGTGAACGCTTACTCACCTTCGCGCTCGTGATTGAGTGTGGGATCTTGCTGGGAGCCACCGTCGCGAGTGATTGAGTAGGAGCAGGAGCTACGACTTGACCTTCCACTTCGACACTCACGAGGGAGAGTGTCTTCCATTCCTCTCCTGGGTACGTGATAGTCACAACATCACCCCATACAGCCGCCACAAAGGACTTGAGCGTAGCATGATCCTCAACAGGGAACTGACTCTGCAACAGCGCCAATACCACACGTTCGTTGTACAGCCCACTAGCCTTCAGGAACGCGACCTGTGGAGCCACCGACGCGATAGCATCATCCTCCACACGTGTCTGCAGTTCTTCCACATCAACTACTAGCAGATGAATGTTCCTGGCAGCCACTTGCGTTTTGAATGCAATGGATTCTTCAATATCATCCACAGTCTTCCAGTTGGTTAACACCAACAGACTGCCGCCTTCCTTGACGCTAGACACCACATCGTAACTCTTCAACAGTGATGCCTTGGTAACGACCGTAACGTCTGCTTCCTGGATTGCCTGGTGTAGACCCGAAACGCGGCCAGTGGGAGACACACGCACTTCGAGTGTTGAGATTGGCTGCACGAAATTGTTGGCTGCACTATGGTTAATGAGCGCGTTCACTTGAGTGGACGGATTCTTGTTCAACAATCGCAGCGTCGTCTCAAAGCTCTCAGAAGTTGACTCACCACGCTGACCAGATTCATCATACCCCCAGATCAAGAACTGTTTGCTGTAGGCGTCGACACCTTCCAACTCAAATGATTCGCCATACACAACATCCAAATGTGGGAACGTCGCCGTAGTCTCCAATGCGGACTCGTAAAGTGCTTCAGACTTGGCAACCACAAATGACCGACGCGTGACGGATGTAGCCAAATGGTGGAAGACCGCGCGACCCATACCGGCTGTAAATCCCCAATTACGGAACACTCCGCCGTAGATACCCGTGACAACTACTGGTGCGTAACTGCTCGTCCAGTGAGTCGAATGGAAAAACACTTGCACATTCTGCGTTAACAGACCACGCTGGAATGCAAATGCACCGGTGGAGATGTTTTCCAACACTGCCACACGCTTGACAGTCTGTGGCATGATCTGAGCGAACAGTGCGTGAGACCAAGGCAGCAGCAACCGCACTTGGATGACGCCGACTTTCACACCGAGCATTTGCTCGTAAGCCACAGCTTCTTGAATGGACGAAGTAGCTTCGCCGATGACGACGATGACGTACTCGGCGTCAAGTGAGCCATAGTATTCGTAGACCTTGTATTGCTTCTGCAGCACGTGGAACAGATCGTCCATGACCAGTTGGACCTGTTCAGCGACGTCGGTGGTTGAACCAGACGCCTGCAAGTTACTGGTTTCAATGGTGCTGATCGCCTTCAATGAAGATTGTGTCAAGACACTGAGCTTGGCTAATTCCTTCCCGACACGTGCACCATCATAGAAATGCACTAACAACTTCTTCAAACGCACCGCAGCAACGTGAGCGACCACTGCCAGATCGTGGCATTCTTGTGGACTCGAAGAGTTCAATAGCAATGCACCTGAATGTTGCAGTGCGTAGATGGCTTCG
The DNA here is from genome assembly GCA_001600495.1 of Pilasporangium apinafurcum. Classification (NCBI taxonomy): domain Eukaryota; phylum Oomycota; class Peronosporomycetes; order Pythiales; family Pythiaceae; genus Pilasporangium; species Pilasporangium apinafurcum. The sequence goes on from BCKE01000042.1 coordinate 230,518, forward strand.
TAGGAGCTGCCAACTGCCAAATCCTGACGAATCGACTCACACGCGACGTGGAATACTGCCGTCTGCTGGCTCTGCGCAATCTGGAACAAGTTGGGCAGGAAGAGTGGCAATGTCTGTGATGGCACCAACACCGATGCGTTCGTGCCGACTGCCAACGCGCCACGAACAGCTGAAGCAGCGCCTTTGCCAATCTCCAACGTCACGACGCGCGCACGGAACTCTTCGTTGGCAGCTTGAGTGTATTCACCATCATTCAGCAACGGGTAGACAAACACGCTTTCACTGACGTTGCCCGCAACCTTTAGCACTGCCTTGGCGCCAGACGTAAAATTTTCTTCACGCGGGAACTGACGATGTGCGCTCCATGGTGAGGCAGTAACAACAGTCGAAGGTGCTGATTTTTTTACTGGAGTAGCATCCGTCACAACTTCCTTCTGTGGCTGCTTAGAGTAGACAGATGTAGTAGGAGTGGCCGATTGACCGCCATGCACGGCGAACACGCCTTCGGACTGTAGGTTGGTCTCCATGCTCACGTGAGTCTGAGACGGCGGAATGGAATCTGCTGGAGCTCTTCAGGATGCTCACATCCACGTGGGTGTGCCTCTCGCGCCAGCAGCTCCATTGGTCAGCCATGCTCTTCCACTTTGACAGCTACACTCATGCGACGAGGTGATTGGGCCACATGTGGACCAATCAGGTGCCGAATAACGTGTGATTCAGTGTTTTACCTCAGGGGAGAGGAGCCACATAGCGATTGCACAAGCAATAAAATACAGTCAACATACTTAATAGAAGACTATATTTGAATAATGAACCAATCATAATTTGTTTATGGCAGCAGACGATGACCACTTCAACCTCCTTACCGCTTATGACACAAACTCGTCGATGAGAAATCCATTCGCGGACTTCTTGATACAGTTGCACCATACAAGATACTACATTATTCTATCACGCTGTTTCCTAGTACATCTGTCTAAGAACCCATTTTCAAAATCTTTCTGCAATTCAACGAGCACTGCTATTCTCTCCTCGGTTGCGTTGCGATAAACCGCTTCTTCCAATCTAGCATCGTCGTCTGTGTCGATTTTAGACGAATCTACTTTGCTTGCTGATCGCTTTTTTTCAGTCATTGACTGGTGCTTGTACCACAACTATTATTTCTTATTATGACAACCACAAGCCCTGCCTGGTGTAGCTCGACACAAAATTGAAGATATGGGGATAACTGAATGATTGTATTGTTAAAGGCATCATCACACCTAGCGATGCACGTTCGTAGCTTGCCCTGTTCATCTCTATCCAAAACACAGCATTCGTTCTACTCGTAATCTTTGATGATTTATTGTCCCTCTCCAATACTGTCTTTTCCATCGCGGTAGTAGTCTCCAAAATTGCTAACACACTTCATAGTTGGTCAATGCATAGCGCCATGGCCAGCAGATACTTACCTGCATAGTATTCATCCCCAAATTTGCATAGCGCTCTAGAGGACTCGATGTCGATGAGCTCTGACAGTTTTAGCATCAGCCACTGAACGGCATTTTCTTGTCGAGCGAGATTTGCGATGTACATGGGATATTTGGTGTTGCTAGTGTTCAATTCCAATGAGCGATCATTTTGTAGGTCGTTTTACTGTAAGCGTCACTGTAGTGGACACTGGCGACATATTTGAGTAACTGCGACATCTCTATTAGAGCACTCTCTATATAAAATGATTATTCTAAGGGATTTAAAAAGGGTAATGATATTTCTACCCCCTTTTTTGATATATTACCCCTCGAAGTGCAAAAAATGGTATATTCACTTCAAAACACGGTATCATGTGTCTTTTGCCTGTTTAGTACTACCACATATCGATGATCGGCCAACCATATTGTTCTTCCCGTAGTCTGAACGCACTACACGCAAAGAGAATCCCTCTTGCTGCGCTAACCCAAATAGAGAATCGAAAAGTTCCTTGACCGATCCGTAGCCCATGAAGAACTCACTCGTCTTCTCCATTTTTATTGCTTTGTTGTCCCACCCAATCGTCAATGATAACCAAGTCTCGTTATTTATGGGTTGCCGTGTTTTGCCATCTTTTTATCATTTTTTGCACTTCGAGAGGTAGATATATCAAAAAAGAGGGTAGAAATATCATTACCCTAAATAGAAAAAATAGGACACACGTATACCGATTATCTGGATTCCGTATAAATTCACATAGAAGTGCCTTGCTATGGGCGAAACCAAGTGTTGCAACAGCTTCCAATTTCCCACGTCCCTCTCCCTGTCCTTGGCGACCTCTACAAGTGCATGAGCTATGTGCATTCGCTTCCTCCCGTCAAGCTTTGGTTAGTCTTTTGGTCAACATGGCCGTGCGCAATAGGGACCCCAATTGCGACTTTTCACATGGAGAAGAATTTTTCTAGTGTCGAACTGCGAAAACTGCCACGACACAGTCCCTTTTGGGGTTGCATCTTGATATTTGTATTGTCATTACATTAGGTTGCAGGCATTTTTGCATAGCCCGACCATAACTGTATGCTGGAGTACACAACTATGTGAATTTATACGGAATCCAGATAATCGGTATACGTGTGTCCTATTTTTTTATAATCTCTATAAAAAATGGTAATAACAACACTATTATATTGCAATATATATTATGGAAATATCATTTTACAATAAATGAACCTGATTAGCAATTTGCTATACCCAATTTATCACGCTTTCTGCCTAAACTCTGAAATAAAAAAGCAGTATTCATTGGACATTGTTCCACCTGAATATCCATACATCAGCAATCTCTGAATATCAGCAAAGCCATGTCAAGCAGTTTTTCTAACCAGCGTGCTGATCTGTGTCTCATTTCTCCACCAGATAAAGTTCAGAATCTTTGTTGGATCTCTCACATCGTTGGTATGGTTGGTCGAAGAAATGGTGGCCCCTGACGCGATATGAAAGTAATGCGCATACTTGGTAAATCGGCAATGACAGCGTCGTGTGTAGAATATTCATCGAACAGCTAAATCCCATTCTATGATATCATGTAAGCAGTATTACTGAATGTCTCTCGTCCGCATGCAATAATACTAAACTTCGCGCTTCTGTATCCATACGACTGCACAGATTCAAATTTCCGCCTGGTCATTAGTTAGTGGGAGGTGAAGTGATGGATTGCGTGTTTGAAGTATGGGATCCAAAATTGTCGTAAAAGAAGAATGTTGGTCGATCAGCAGTCGCAAGTGACGATTAATTATTTGTGTCATTTTCGAAGAAGCAGCCACGTGTACAGAAAGAAGAAAGCAAGTGAAAATGGCCAGCGAGAAGGAGAAGATGATACGTGGTGAGCTCTACTACGCCTCGGATGAGGAACTCGTCAACGAGCGCAAGCACGCGCGCGACACGCTCATCGAATACAACAAACTCACGATATTCGATCCTGCCGCCCCGGAGATGCTACGATCTTTCTTAGGGTCTGTAGGTAAAGACGTCGTGGTGGAGATGCCCTTCCGCTGCGATTATGGCTACAATATTCACTTGGGCGACGGCGCGTATATGAATTTCAACTGTGTGCTGTTGGACGTCTGTGAAATTCGCATTGGTGATCGCACATTGTTGGGACCAGGCGTGCAGATCTACACTGCAACCCATCCGTTGGATGTGAAGACTCGGAGTTCGGGGCTGGAAGGCGGCAAACCCATCGTGATTGAAGAGGACGTGTGGATCGGTGGTTGCGCGATCATTTTACCTGGCATTCGCATTGGTCGTGGATCGGTTATTGCTGCTGGTAGTGTTGTGACAAAGGATGTCCCACCGTTGTCTGTCTATGGTGGTAACCCCGCGAAGCTCATCAAGAAGATTGAAGAATAAAAAAATCAAAAATAAAGATATAAGATTACCAAGAATGCGCAAGCAGATAGTGTTGTGTTTTTGATAATTTTCTAGTGTGTGATATATCTCCCAATGATCACCGGTGAACTGTCGGTTAGCTCCTGTTTTATTTGTCACTGAGTGCCGTGTTTACCCGTTTCTCGTCTTCCATCTTCTTGGCCTGCGCCTTTTCCAGCTCCAACTCGACGATACTCTTTTGCAATAGTTGCGCTTCTTCCAATACCGCAGTTGAGGTAGGCACTATTACCGTAAACAAAAACGGGTTAACATGCTGCCTGAGTGAGGAGATAGAAGGACAGAAAACAAGGCAGGATTAGAATTCTCGTAACGCACTGTATACGGTGATTATGACCCATGAGATGCTGGCGCTTGACTGTGATCGTGTTATTCATTCGACGTCTTGCATGATACCAACCGAATCTTCGGTTATATTTTACCCTCAAATGATTCCACGTGGCAGTGCAAACATATCGCAATCGTTTTGTCAGCTACTCCTGTATCTTCATGATTGTGTCTATCTACTCGATCGTAGAGGTATTCAATGCTTATGGACTACCAGGGGATGGCGTGCAAAAGTTCATGATCAAGATACATCCGAATTCCTTTTGTCTCGTCAGTAATAACTCATCGAGTGGGGTTTGTACGCCATTTATACTTCGATTTGCGATCATCTAAATTTAATTTGAGAGTTCATTTTAGTATTTGTGCTCACATGGGCATGCGCCAATTTATGGTTCCTCGAGAGGGTAACACAAGAGCAAGAGGCCAATGACAAGGCTGCATAAATATTCCATACGACAGTTCAGCATATTTATTTAGTTATTACGGGTTGCAGCGAGAATGTCACCTTTTTTATCCATAAAAATATACAGCCATGAAATGAATTGTTGAACGACAAATTTGTTTTCATCCTCGGATCCAAGGATTCACCCTCATCAAGATAGCTGAGATTCTTGATATAAGCAAACGAACCGTTCAACATTGACTCAGTGGTGCTGATTTCGCAGCACAACCTCTCAATCTACCTCACCTGCTAAAATTGAATGACAACCAGCGCAACCAACTCGTCAATTATTTTCTCAATCGTAATACAAGCACGCTTGCGGACGGAGTTGTTTTCGTGAAAAATACGTATGACGTGGATATCTCTCTACGAACAGTCCAGTGCATCTTGCTAGAACATAAAATCACATACAAAAAAGGCTTCCATTGCTTATCAAGAAGCCTGTAGCACACAGCAACGTCATTTTTTGTCATTATTGTCCAAACATGCAGGGAAAAAGCGGATAGCGTTGGATGAAGCAGCATTCTTTCTCAATCACAGCCGAAAGTATGCATGGAGCATGAAAAGTCAGAGAACTATTGTGAGAAAACCAGGAAGACGAGGAAATTTACATTCGTTGATCTTAGCAGCATCACCCAATGGTGTTGATTGATGCTTGTTTTCAAGAAGTGTGAACTCGGTAAGCAAGAAGCTGCTACCCGTACAGACGTGACCACAGAAGAAAAGCCAGACAATGCTGCTGGTAGTAATTATGATCCAACTGCAATCTCTAGCGCATGTTGATTAGCTTGCAGAACGTAGAAAGAATAACAAGTGTCCACAAATATCCACAGGGAGACTCGTCGCTCTTTTAGGATAGCCATACGCTATGGCATTAGAACAAAGCCCGAAAGCAAATGTGAGGGAACATCTTAGGAATTATTAGGATTTTTAGGGTGACATTTTCGGTACCATTGGTAATAACATGAAAGGATAGCAACGCTAAATGTCATGTCATTGAGAGTAGGTATTTATATATTTGATATCCATGGAACATGATTCGCATTTCTGTTGTTGTTTAAAGTATGCATGCAAGCTTAAAAAAGCTCCAATTCTTCATCTCAATCTCTTACAGATGATGACATCATTCGTGTGAAAATAAACTATTTTCCCTGAACAGTCTAGTCCCCCTGCCAGATRCAATTACTCCATYGCYGTGTAATGTAGTATCTCCATTTCTTGTTTGATTATAGTCGTTTTGTGTGTGTGGCCGAACTGTGAATTATACCAACACTGCTGACGGCGAGCAACGAACTTCAACTAGTACAAAAGATGCCATCAGCGTAACGCAGTTCATTGTGCTGCTGATGGCAAGTTTACAATTCGCACCAACTGGAGTCTACTTCAGCAACAAATCCAAATCTTGTTATGGATAAAACGAGCTAAAACCAGCGAATGAAAGTTTGTAGATTATTAGATTAGCAATCCGTATCTAAAACTCTCTGGCTATTCCATGTAGAAATAACGATGAAAACTCACTTGCACGATGGTCACAAAGTCCACAATTACGTTTTTTGGGCCACGCAATTGTTATTGCACAGGTTTGGGAACGTGTTGTTGCATACGAGCGCTGCTTGATCGGGGGTAGCGCCCCTATCGGAAACACTCGGAACGACCACAGGCCCCACAGCTAAATTACCGTTGAAACAATTCCAGGTCGTTTGAAGCTCTTTCATTTCCGTAACTGGTCCATTGCGGGCTCCAGCTACTGGAGTATCAGCTTGCACGCCATTCGTCGACGCGATGATAGCGACTATCGCAGCCAAGTAAGCAAATGAGAACGACTTCATTTTTTTGTTCGCAAACAAGAGAGTTGAGCAACAACAAGACTTCAACGGGGACACTTGTGTAGCAGGAGGCTGAAAGCACAATGATCTTCAGCGAAGAAAGGCAAGAAGACTCGTTAGCTAATCGAAAACCAACAAAGACATATCATGGATATAGTGCTGAAAACTCGAGGAAATGACTAATCTAGAAATTTCTAGTAATTGATTAATTTTCGACTCGCATTATGATCGAGAAGACAAAAAAGACGATCTATTCTGCATCCTCTTCAATATCATCATTTTGAAGACAAGGTTACATTATAAAATCTTTTCTTAAGACAGATTGGGTCTTACCGTATTAAGATATCAATCGACTTCTTAGAAGCTATTTGAATTGGCTTGACTTAATTATGGACTCGATCAAAATGCTCTATTTGATTACTGAGACTTAAAAGGATTCTAATTGATTAATACATTTCTCATCCATCAAGCTCATGGAGATTGCCAGTGACATCCGTTTCCTACCGAGATCATAGAAAAGCATCAAACCAGAAGATGTGAAATGTGCAATCAAGCAGGTCATAAGCGTAGGATCTGCTGTAGCACGGTCGTTTGATTGCACGCTGCTTCATTGCTATTACCTTATGCATATTGATTAGAGGTTTTTCATCCAAGACTAGGTTTTCCTCACTAAAAATACAGGAAAATGTACTGCAATGCTGATGAACACAATGAACATACGCTTTCATTGTGTAACTATGCCTTGTCTTAATTGAGTTGAGCTACATGATGCTGGAATCATTTGCTGTTTGAAACCGGATATTGTGCGTGTTTGAGTGTATAGTATACATGACTGGTATACTTTTTTTAGTGTGCTGTTATTTACATGGGGTAACAAAATAATAATACAATATCTAAACGGTTGCATGTTAGACACAGATGGAAGGAGAATCAGTTTAAGTAAAAGATAGGTATACACATAAAGGAGGCTTAGATGTAGTGGAAACGAACTAAGTCCTCGTTCTAATCCATTTTTCATTTTGCCATCAAGTAAATACTTTCCTTTAAGATCCACTCCAGGTAAAGTAAAGCTTCAGCTAATCAAGAACCTTCGTCCCAAGTTTTCCGCCAATTACTACCCTCTGTCCAAGTTTTCGTCCAATCAACTTACGTCATTGCTACAAATATGTTTTTCCTACTCCGTGTTAATAACAAATTTTACCCCTTGTAAATAATACCACCCTTTTTTATATAGGTTTCTAAATTGAATTTACCCAGAAATATGCCACCACTGATTAGAAATGGGCATTGATGCGACTAGTGAAATTCAGCATGATGGGACCAAAACGAATCCACAATTAAAAGTAGCGTTAATGCATAGCAACAGGATGGATGTATCAACAAATTATTGGAACGAGAATCATATCCGTCTCATGACAACGGTTGATCTTGCGGTATCATTCTCCATTCCAGCTGATTTTGTTTCAAGGAAAGTGTTATTTTGCCCCAATTCTTTAACGTAATCTACTGAGTATAGTAAATGAGTGCATTCAATAACATCGTCGTTTACAATCAGTGCAATCGCAATTGGGATATTGTTACGGTCATGAACGCGATATTATTTCACATTCATACAGCTTTTCGATGTCGATTCATGAACTTCGTTCATTCCATGTATTATTTCCTGGTTGACAATGCTTTGCAGCTCATGCACTATTGTTGATATTGTTAGTTATTCTTGGGGATCGAATGAGCACATACGTTTTACCAAATTCCATCGACCATCAGTGAAAACCTCAGGTCGACCAGATAACCCTTTAAATTGGATCAATCAACGAAGGAAATGTCCATTAAATTCCTCTTTCCATGGAACCTTTCTCCTCACAGCTTCGATCATCGGCATTCCCAACGAATAAACATCCGAAGCAAACGATGATCATCCGCCTTCTAAGCATTCGAGAGCTCTCAATCTCCGTCCACTAAATACATGTATGTTACGTGAAGTATCAATTCGCTTGCTATCAAAGCTGAAACTAAAACTTGTGAGTTTTGCAACTCTATCCCCTCCAATCAGAACGTTGCTACATCTGAGATCATCATGAATAATGTTACGTTCATGCAAATATTGTAAACCCAATGCTATCTCGTGCAGCTTCATCCGTGCTACACGACGGTGATTGTGTTATTTCAAGTGCGAGTCGAGCGCCCCATTACTTGAATGTTAACATACAAACGATGATATACCATCATCTCAACCACTGTATAATCTCACCATGTGTTCACCTCTTGATGGAAGCGCGAGCTGAGATTACTTAAAATTATTTTCTCCATTACTACAGGTGCATCTATCCACTTACCAAAATGGATGGTTGCGAACATGCCATCTTCTAAAGCACCTTTGTTTACATTAAATCCGACATCATGTGAGTTAATAGACCGCTCAACAGTAGATTTTTTTTGACATCGGATTATAAACATCCTCAACAATTTGATCGTCAGATAATCTATGCTTGAAATTTCGTCCGTCACCGCAACTTGGATCCGTGTCCACATGTATGTCAATCTCTACCAAGCATTTCTCCATCCCAGTCATCTCTTAGTCGGCAGCATGTCGTAGTGATTCCTGATCTATATTGTCGTGATCATTGACTATGGCACCGTTCTGCAGCAAAAACTGTACCGTTTCAATCTTCCCAAATCTGACAGCTTCATGTAGTGCTATTCGTCCTTTATTATCGCAATCATTGACTGTGATGCCGTTCTGCAACAAAAACTGTACCATTTCAACGTTTCCCTTAGATGCGGCTTCATGTAGTGCTGTCCATCCTTTATCGTCGTGATGAGTGACTGTGACGCCGTTTTGTATCAAGTACTGCGTCAGTTTAATGTTTCCAGATCTAGTAGCTTCATGTAGTACTGTCCGTTCTTCATCATCGTGATGGTTTACTGTGGCACCGTTCTGCATCAAGTATTGCACCATTTCAACGTTTCCTCTGAATGCGGCATGATATAGCGCTGTTTGCCCTCTAGTGTTGGAATGATTGACTGCTGCACCATTCTGCAACAAGAACTGCACCATCTCAACGTTTCCAGACATGGCTGCTTCATGTAGTGGAGTCTCACCGAAATTATCGTAATGATCCACTGTGGCACCTTTCTGCACCAAGAACTGCATCATTTCAATGTTTCTAGAGATGACGGCATGATGTAGTGCTGTCTGACCAAAACTGTCGCGTTGGTGGACTGTGGCACCGTTCTGCAACAAGCACTGCACCATTTCAACGTTTCCAGATCTGGCAGCTTCATATAGTGTTTGTGCATCTTTATTTCCTTCATGATGGGTATCTGTCGGTTGGTTGTCCATAGGAGCAGAGAATGCTTCTGCCATATCCATCCGCAGCGATACGAGAACAATAGTGGTGCTTTGCTGATGGTTGTTTAAGTGTCTTCTCTCTTCTGAGGACTCAAATCGTGAACACCCAGCGTATCCGGTGGTAGCTGAACTATTTTTTTGTGAACGCTCTTTGGGTTCACAAAGTACCGCCATCCATGTCTTATAAACCACATTCTGTACATCACATAGAATTACGAATAGATCCACTAAAAATGAAATCTAATGGTTTTATTTTGCTCAAAAGAATCGACTCCTCTGCTAAATCATTGCGATTATCTCATAGAATTCATCGCTGGATGTCCACCCAAGAGCGCTTCCTGGAGATCTTACGCTTGGAACTGATGCTGCCAATATGGAAGCGAGTCATGGCGCATTGTAACAGAGCCGTGATCAAGTTCGCTGTGCTGTAGCTTTTGCGAACCTTCTGAGATACCGAGCTGCTTCGTCGATCTCAATCCATTTTACGGAATCAAATTCGCACATTTGTGTCACAAGATAATACATGATGCTTTGTGTCCATCGGTGAAATGGTTCTTCATGTGATGCTGTAGATGTTCAATTCCGTGTGTAAACCCAACAAATTTAGGGTTAAGTGGAAAATTTCGCTGAAATAGGTTCAAAAATGTACCCAATCAAAGACTTTCATTTCGGCAAATTCAAACGATGCATGAACAGTCGACAGATCACACACCACTAGAGAAAGAAGTGCTAGGCAAGTGCGAGAATGCCGACATGGTCGTAATGATGAAGATGTTGAACGTGTGACATTTTCTATCGTATGAATACATCAACAGACGTGCTTGCGTTTGAAAATCGAATCGCTTTTCTTTGCTGTTTGTTAAATATTTTATATCTGTTACCTATAATCCTCATGTTTCTTCTTCAATTGCTGGCAGCACTTCGACCAACTGTGCCATGCCACCATCTGAATGGGACGCGATGTGACAGTGCGTGAGGATTCTGCCTACCATGTGATCACGAGGTGTGAAGCGAATTTGCACGTTAGACTTGAAGAGCGGGATGGTGTCGCGCCACTCACCCAGATCGAACAGAATGCCGTTCGGATCCAGCTCCGTGTCGAGATCAGTGATTTGGAAATGCGAGCCATGTAAATGAAATGGATGGTTCATGGTGTGGCAGGACGATTTGTCTGAACTATGTGCCATCTCTGGCATATCCGCCATTCCATCCATGTCGTCGTCGTTATCATGTAATCGCGATTGCTCGTTAGTGAAATTCAGATCTTGCTTTTTGTCAACCGTCGTGTCCACAATCTCCATTGGTGTTTCATCACATTCCATGCCATAATTCTTCACTGACAACTCCCACTCCTGCGCTTCATCCACACGCATGGAATAGTTGATATAGTGGTGCGCAAACGTCTGCTTATTCACGCCAAAACGCATCTTTCCCGTGTCTTCTTCCGTCCAGACCGAGAATTCATACTTGTACTTGCTATCTTCTGGCACGTCATCTTCCAGCACAACACTGTTTTCCATATATTCTGGCAGTCTGGGCAGTTCAGCTGGTACTTTCATGTCGAGTAGTTCTTCATCAAGTACTCGAAGAGACACCACCTTCTGAGATGGCACACGATGCTGGTTCACTTTGCCCAACAAATGATTTCGTTTCGGACTCGCTTCTGTCTCCAGAAAGAAAATGCCGGGGGTTGCACACATAACTCCCAGATCCGCCCTGCTACCTGGTGGAATCACAACCACATCCTTCAGCTTTGGGGTGTTTCGGTAGATGCCATCCATCGCCAGCACGTGGAATTCGCAGTCGGGCATAATGAGCTCCGCAACACTATTGGCAATAGCATTCAGCACTCGAAAGCGCTTGAACTCGCCTGGTTTCATATGGATCTCCGGCAGATATTGACCATTCACGTACACAGTGGGCAACGATGTGTCATTCAATGGGGAATTTTTGTCCACACGCAGATCGACTGGAAAGCCCTCCGGATCGAATTCGTTACTGTCGTATTCATTTCTCAGCGCATTAGCAATGATATCATGACCATTATGGCAGCGTTCAACACAAATTGCCTGCAAGATGAGCGCGAGATCGTCCATTTGGGCTAATTCTTGAGGAAAATCGCCAGGTCGATCAACTACGTAGAGCATACCAGCCATCATCCCTTGTAGTTGTGTATTGACGATTCCATGCGAGTGCGGATGGTACCAAAACGTGCCTGATGGATGGTCTGGACGGATATGGTAGTCATACACACGCTCGCCACCTGGGAAGATGTTAGCCAGCACGTTGTCTTCATGACCCTTTGGAGAGATATGCTGTACAACAATAGTCAGTAAAGAAAACAAAATACCACGCAAGCCTACTGCTTCGTACATAAAGACATACCATGCCATGGAGATGGATGTTGGTGATGTTGGCATCACCGTCGGATAAGTCGTTAAATAGTCGAATAATCAGTCGATCACCTGGACAGACTTTGATAGTCGGTGGAGGGATCTTGCCGTTGTACGTTCGTGTGTTAAAACCAACATAGCGACTTTCGAAACGGTTTTTGGTGACTGTGAGGTTGACTTCCAACTCACTCGGTTCATTTTCAAATACAAGCGGACGAGTGTGCATGGTAGTGTTCGTATGGAAATACGCCGCCATGTTGTTCCATCTCTCGACGCACGGCGACAGGATGATCTCTGGCTGGACGAGTGGCAGGTAGTCGTCATGCGCTAACACTCCGGACATTGCCGTCCATATCAGGATCATCATGGAAAGAATGAGTGATTGCATTTTCTTCTCCTTTCTACCAATGTCGTTGATCCAATTGATGTCGATCGTGAAATACGTCGAACGTAACTCTTCATCGTTCCCACCGCATTAACGCGTTGCTAGGCGGGAAATGTCTTTGATTCCATATGGCGCAACAGCACATACTGATAGGCGAGAGATGTTTGTTTTTAACGAATGAAAATCCTTATATATTTTTAATAGCCAATGAGATACGCGGAAAAGGCGTCAGACCATGACGGAGCTTTTACGATCGTGAATTGACTGACTTGACGTCGTTGTGATTGATTCCTGGCCAGACATCACAACGAAATTCCTTATCGATTTATTGTGGAATCCATCTACCTGTGGCTTGTAAAGCCTTCACCAAACTACTGTAGCAATTTCTGGAATCATAATGTAATGAAAATCCGAGACGTTGATTCATGTTATGGTTATTCGTAACATAACTACGGTCAATAAGCAAAGACTGGTCTAGGTCTACTAACTGGTAGCGCTCATGCTGTGCGACTGCAAAGCATTACCAGATATATATGGCAAGATTCTATTGCATCTCAATGAAGTGGAGTGTGCGCCACTAATCCCGCTCAAATACATGTAGTATGTACCCAGTTTCGTGATCTCTATGCCACCTTCCGCCTACATGTCCACGACTTTACGTGCGTCATTTTGAGGCAGGTAGCATCATAACGCAAATTTAATTTTTGCGTAGATTGTCAAGGGTGGTCAGGTCGTCGAGATGCACTAAATATTAGCAAGTGATGTACCTCTTCTGTGAGTGCAGGTCTATCCGTCCGCTACAAGGTGATCAGACGTCTGTTCTCTTCCAAATCTCCAAAAGCCAGTCAAACTTCCCATCAAGTGTAGCTGCTTTGGTTGTCCTTGTGTGGGTTCAACAGTTGTAATAATATAAATTTAGTACCTACATCCACAATTGTACAATTTCCTAAAAATAGCAAAATATATGGAGTAATACAGCCGCCATCTCTCAATCCGGATTTTTTTTGAATAACCACAGGTAATTGTGGGTAAGAACAGAACGGTGGGTTAAAACCTTAAAAATCCCTCTCCACGAAATGTTGCGTCCATCCGTCCAGTTTACAACAAAAATACTGGAATAATGATAATAATAATAAAAAAATAAAAAAAAACCTCAGAGGCGCAATATGTTTCGATTTTCCCAATCGGCTTTCTCTTCCCTTGTCTTCTGAACGCACAAGTAGCGGCTGCTCTACCCATCGCCCAGGAGAAGGAGGCTTATAACTCAATTCTCTATTAGAGCAGGAAGGCTTCGTACTTCTTCCGCCTTTATGTCAGCCATGCGCAGCGTTCGGTCATCCGACCGCTCAGACCGCTTCGGTGCCGTTGAACTTTCTCCGCGGCAAGACCAGCCGCTCATCGTCCCTGGCTCCACGTCACTGGACGCTATGACGTCAGCATGCATGGCGATCTCCCTCCGCGTCGTCTCAGCAATGTCGCTGCGACCGATGCGCAAGGGTTTGACGAGTAATCCAGTCTGTGAGATCTCACTCATCTACGATGATGGATCGAACCGCATAAATGAGCCGTGGCCAGGACAGAAAGATAAATTTCACAATAGTCCACCAACGCATAAAATTGCTGTGACGCAACACACGAAACCGTTGCGATCGTCTATAGTCAAGAGCTCATTGAACCCCATTTGGAATTTTGACGTGGATTTTGGCGATGTTGATACGGAAAGTATTGTCGGTGTGCTTTTTGTGGTAAAACATGTTGAGAAGTTTGGCTTGGTGAAGAAGGATATTGGACAGTTGGTGCTGTCGTTGCGGGAAGTGATGGATTTAAAACTGGTGAGTGGATAGAGATGATGATGATGATGGTGCAGCGGTAGATGTAACTTATTGATGATTTGTTTGTATATGTAGCAACCTCCACATGAGCAAACATACCATCTTCAACCAACGGAAGAGATTATGCAGTTGGAAGCCATCGAGGTGCGTCTGCATCAACTTAGGGCAAAGAACAATAATGTACAATCACACAGGATCGATCTAACAGTGTAATCGGCTTATGAACTACCAGGGACCCAGCAATCGAAAATATGGCAAACTGACAGTGCGATTCAACGGGTATGCCGTGACCAAAGAGTCCAACTCCAACTACACCATGATCTCCGAGTATCGGCCATCGAACATTCCCGATGTCAGTATTGTAAACGAAGATGATTTTGGCAAAAGTGATCGCGCTCTTCAAATTCACCACATCCAAGCCGAAGTGAAAAAATTGCAGTCGTTCCATCAAACAAAACCAGTCCCGGGTGAAACGTGGTATGCGATTAACACGAAATGGATCCAAAACTGGCTGGTAAGGTCGCTTTCTTCCCGTATTCTTTTGTTGTTAAAAGTGTATAACAGTCATTGCTATGGGAACGTGGTGTTGTGTAGCTGTTCGTCTCAAAGCACAAAGGCGATCCAAATTTTACGCCAGGGTCTATTGACAACATGCCGCTGATCTCGGACGATCTGATGAACGGAACGTTCCAAGTGCGTAGTAATCTGGCCATTAAAACAGATTTTCGCATGATCAACAAGAAAAGTTGGGACTATTACGTGATGCAATACGGCGGAGGGCCGGCCATTGAGGTGCGCATCCCAAAAGATTGTGCCAACACTAGTGCGTGGATTTATCATATCAAACTGGATGAAGCTGGACGAGTGGGGTCGAATTACGTTGACTCTGACTCTGACTGAATACGTTAAGAAGTAGTTGTTGACCGAAGCAGAAGCAAGCACTCGTGTACAGTGAGTCAATTGTGGTAGTTTTTATTTAAGACGACAAAACAAGCAAAAAAACAAAAAGACAAGAGAACAATGCAGATGGAAGCGCACAAGTATTAATGTTCCAACTAAGGAGTACGCCCATACTCCATCGCTCGTGAGGGTCGACGCCTCATCAGCTCACGTTCAATCTCGCCATCCATATCGAGATCCAACTCACCCAGTGTCACGTCATTCGTAGGGTCAGCACTGTCCGTGGATATGGATCGCTTGATCAAATTCCGACGAAGTTTTTCGAACTCATCCGTGGTCTGTTTCTTCTTGAGCATCACGTCCCGTGTAAACCGCTGGAGTGATGCAACAGCAGTAGACGATGACAACATGGACTTGACTTCAGATAGGTAAGGCGGTAGCCCTTCTTCTACACAAATAATATTGCAGCGCATGAAAAAATTTTTCCAGAAGTTTTCTTCCGAGATGATGAATGTGGGCGAGTTTTCAACAAGGCTTGAATACTTTTCGCGTAGGTTGGGATTGCTGTATAGCAGTTGCTTCGCAATGTGCTTGTATTTCTGTCGATGCACACACGTCTCAAATTAAGCACAGAATCAACACAGTTAGATTAGTCAAAGCTTGTAATCGTACCTGGAATGTGAACAGATATTCATCTTCGCCACTTGCAGCTTCCACAAATGTGTTCCGGAAAACAGTGATTTCCAAAATCTTCTCTTTGACAACCGCAACTTCTTCAACATCACCATTCTACATTGACATCATCGATGAATATACCATTCAAGCAGATGCAATGCTGTAATTTACATAATTCGCCGCACCTCTTTCATGATTTCCCACGGCAGCAGAATTGGCGTATCGTCGACTTTCGCTGTGGAAGACCGGTCCATAAACGAGAATCTTCCGAGGTAGGAGGAGGGAGCTCGACCAACATCAGATGAGGCTCGTTCTGGGAACCCAGAGTCTTTTGCAGTAGATGATGCATCTTTCACCACCTACAAGATAGAATTAATTCTCAGCTACTTGATATATCAGCCAGCTATTGTGACAGCGTGCCGATCGTACCTGACCGTCTGAAATCGCTTTTGGCCGCTGCAACACAGACGAAAGTCCTCGTGCTTGCGAGACAAGAGTCGCTGCGATCGCCTTCAAACCTGTAGCTCCTATGACACATAAAGCACATCAATATATATATATATATACATTACTGAAGTTATTTGCATTCACGGACGGCGGAAGGAAACATCACTTGGTACCATTGACGTTGATTTTCAGCGTCTTCTCATGTTCATTCGCCATCGGTCCATTCGATAGTCAGAACGGCAACTTTTGTATCGGATTGTCAATTCGCGGATTACCTTTGAATACTAGACCGCTCTTTGTTTGATAATAAACTGAAGTTGCTTGATTGCGTAAATTACGTGCATATGTTTTTTTTTGTATGTCCATAAATAACGTCTCATGCAGTCAGTTATGTACCCATCCAACGCTCACTTATTAAATTAGTGAATGTTAACGATACTAGTTATTTAAATATATGTAGGTATAAGTTATCGCTACCTTTTCTTTTTTAGTATAGTTTTAGGCTAGCTATTAGAGAATTTTAAAACCTAAAGTAGGTTGTACTGTTTTAGCATAATTTTGCTGGGAAAAGCGACTGTCCTTCTATATTCTTCACAACGGGTGGGTTCGGGTGGCTTACTGTGAAGACACTCTCTCTTCCTAACCACTTTGTTCACCACAGCATTTTTTGATATTGTGGAACTGTCGGAAAAGTTGATTAACCCACTCGCGGCTTGCATTCAGAAATCTCGCAGCGCACCATGAGCGCCCTTTTCAACGTTATTGTTGGCGCTAGTCTGCTCTTGATGCAGCTCCTTGGTGTTGTACATGCCCTTGGAACAAGTACGTAGTGTGCTCAGTCGTTTCTAATGTAAAAGAGTTGATTTCCCAACTCTCTCTTGTATGTGTATGTAGATTATGTTCATGACGGGAAAACTACATATTGTTGGCATATTCCTCAAAAACCTGCGAACACAAAGCTGAATGAATCGGACCGAGTGGATGGCTACAGCGGCATCAATGGGTGCCCCATGCAGATGACAGTCACTCTGAGCACCAATAAAGCCCAGGTTCTTGAAGACATTAACGTCACATGGACAGTGATCGCTGATTTCTCAGGCACAAATGAAGTGAATATGACCAAATTAGCCTACGGTCCCGATTCAAATGGAAATCCAGCACAGATTGTTCATTCAAACGTCCATTCATGCGTCTATGGTACTGGCTGTGACCCGTTTAATGATGGAACCCAGCTTGTCGATAAAACAGTCAACCAAATTGCGAACCTCACAGACAATGAAGCAGATTTTAAAGACGTGATTCGATTCCCAAATGCTGGAGATTATTCGCTATTGGCTCATATCATCATGCCCGATACAAATTCATCGGAACGCTTCGACTACGCTGTGTACATTGAGCTAGTAGTGGTTGAAGAGGAAACAGAAGCCCCAACAGTAACAACACCAACGCCAACATCAACGACCGTGGCCCCTGTTACAGTCGATTCTGATGACGGTGGTTTATCCAGTAAAGCTACCATCGCCATTATCGTGGGTAGCGTGGCGGTGGTGGTGGGTATAGTTCTCATTGCTGTTATCATGTGGCGCCGGAGAAGAGAGAGTGATCATGCAGGATACATGGCACCTCCAACCTATGAGGCAGCCGTCGAGATGTTTAATGCACCAAAGGGAAATGAACGGGCAGGTTCTGAAGCTGCTACCACGCGAACGACCGAAGGTTTCAGCAAAAGCGCCTATCGTCCCAGTAGTCCACGCTCATCACAAAATCTTGATGGGACTGGTGGATCCAATACGTCTGGAGCTCCTTCGTTCACGTCCTACGACAACCATGGTTTGCAGCAGACACGTCCATTGGATGGATCAGGTTATCGTCCTGGAAGTGTTGCCAGCGGCGAAAACACTGGTCGCCCACGTCCTCGTCGGATTGACAGCGATGTTGAACTTTAATTTCTTTAGGGTACATTTGCGCATTTGATTAAGTTGTTTCCTTTTTGGTTTTACGTTTTTTCTTTGAATAGCGCTCATCCTCCATTTACAACGCGGCATTTTTCTGTTGGATCACATCTTTGCAGAAGTCTGTCGTTGTTTCTGCGATCACGAGCCATTTTAAGTGTTGGTACCAAAGTGATGTAACAACCACCTGTTCTCACTGCAACTGGCGAGATTTGAACGGCATCAACGTATGTTTGTATTTCCTCTCAAAATAGATTTTATCAAATGCATTTAAAATTTCCTTTCATACTTTATTATTGAATATCCTTTGAATACAGATGATATGAAGTGAAGAAAACAAAAAAGACGCGGTAACATCTTGCCATCTGGATTCATAGCACTGACACCCTATACCAATTTTAGCCAATCCCTTGACGCAATGTTGGGATTAATTCCTCTTTCGCCATTTTTGACTGTGTCACTAAAGCGTCTGTTTGAATGTTTATGCTCCCGTCTCATTGGCCAAAAATGCAGGATGGAAGTTCTATCCAGCGCGAGTAACTCGGTGCTGTTGGTCTGGCTTTCCATCATTGCACTTTCGACCGCAAACTGAGCGAAAAACGCGCCGGTGGACCGATACACAGAGTTAATTCGTTCCTTTCACGCCGGTATGGAAGGGTATTCTCCGATTAAGGACTGGAGACGCAGGTACAGGATGTCGAGTGGTACAGGGAACCTGTTTGTGGTGCTTGTCATCTTTCTTGTTACATTCCAAGCGGTTTTGGTAGTGGCTACTGGTACGTCTAGATCTGTTCATTTGGAGGGGGAGTTATGTATAACTTGAATATTCTGCTTTGATGAATCTAACGGCTTGTGTATGCATTATTATGTGTTAGATTATATTCACGACGGCAAAACCACGTACTGCTGGCAGGTAGATGCTTCTGTCTATGCGAACTCGATCGACGACTCCGTCTCAGTACTTTCGTCATCTGGGGATGGCTGTGCGCTATCCATGTCTATTGGGATACCTTCGAACGAAATTTACGTGAATGATGCCGTGGAAGTGACGTGGAATGCGACCCTGCGGCTGGATTCGAATGGCACCTTCGAGTCAAACAAGTTCAATATTGTGCAGCTATATTTAGCACTTGATCGCGTTTCGCAGAAGATGTGTCAAGTGATGCATTCAAGACTTCATACATGTGTCTACGGTGAGCAATGCGACCCTGTGTTGAACGCGAATCAGTTGTACGATAACTCGTCGAAAACGGTCACCAATTTCACGGAGGGAGCGGCAGCGTTCAGTTCGAATGAACTCACTTTTTCGGAAGCAGGGAATTATACGTTGTTGGCGCATTTGATTCTTCCAAGCTCAAGTCCGACCACTCGACGATACGACTATGCCGTGTACACGTTGGTACAAGTGCTGGAGGAACCCTCCGACACGACAGCTGCGCCATATTCGACGACGACGACGGCATCATCGGACAACGGAATGTCCACCGAGACTCTCTGTGTCATTATTATTAGTGGAATGGTAGCTGTTGCGCTGATTGGTATCGGATTCACTTCGCTCCGAACGAAGGATCAAGATAATCCGCTTTCTGGCACAGCCACTGCGAAAAAACCCATTGGCTATCGATCAAATCCAGTGTACGCAAATTCGCCTGCCATTGCGGGTGATAACTTGTATGAAAATGATTTTGCGATGCTAAGTGTCCATGAAGCAACCATGAATTCTGAACGAGGACGCACGAATACTTTCCTAACCGCGATTGCTCGTACCAATCAACCAGAATCAGCAAAAGCAGCAAATCCAGTGGCTTATGTTGGTCCTCTCTGTAGCCAAAGTTTCCAACGCGACCCGATCGCACTTCAGCTGAACGAAAGCCAGAGCAGAACCAAACCAAACGGTACCGAAGTCTTGGAAACTCCATCATCAGCACGTGAAAACCGTGGTGATTACGCTGATATGAATCCAACTCCAAAGAGAAGTGCAAACATTCCCGAGAATAGTCGCATAGTCGATCGACAGAAATCTTCAGCACGCCCGGCATTCAATAATATTCCCGAGGATGCCATTGATGAGGAGAGCGATGAAATGCAAAACAAATTGGGGCTTACGGAGCTTGGTCATCGAATTCGCGGAGCGATGTTAAATGACTCAAGCGTGTGGCAGCAGAAGAAAGGAGGAAAAATGACCGCTGACGATCTTCGATCGTCTGTAATATCTGTGAAGTCAGAAGTCGGCCAGAAGTTGAGTATTAGCGACCTTGGGGGTGGGTTTCGTGATTCAGACTTCGATTAAAAGCCCATAGTAATAGCTGTGGGTTGTTAATGGGTGAGTTCAATGGGCGACTGTCGCCTCCTGAATGTTATGTAGATTATATTCTTTATTATAAAGATGACCAACGCAGGACGCGTACGAGTACAACAAATAGACACCATTTCTACTTTGTCGTCATATTGCCAGTCCATTGCAATCATGTTCAATTTTTTAACAACACCAAAGTAGTTTCCCCACTTGAGTGGATCCGCTCGTAAATAGGGTTAGGGGTACACTCTTTGATGATTGGACTGTGTCCACTCCAATTCTAGTAGGAAGAGCTATCCAACCAACAAGATGGCTGCACGCAACGATGATGAACTGGAAGAGAACTGGGTGGCGGAGACCGTAGAAGTGGCGGATGACGAAGAACTTATCTCTGCTGGTAGTGAAGACGAATTCGAAGAAGAATATGATCTGGAGCTTGCCCCAACCAAGCGGAAACGAGACGAAAGTGACGATAATGAGGAATTGGATGCCAATACACTAGAGAAAAAGCAAAAGACAAGCAGTAATGCTGAGGTAAGGAATCGGAGATCAATATAAGTTCAGCATTATATAATTAAATGCATGGTTCTGAATGCGGCTAACAACGGGGATATATAGACACACAAACCAAAGAAACCCGTGAAAGGGCTCAACAAGATGACGCAAGCAGAACATTTCAAGATTGTCAATGATATCTATGCCAAGTACCGTGGTGGCCAGATGACGTCGCTTGAGCTTGCAGATGGACTGAACGGTGAGGAAACCAATAGGATAGACTGGATTGCATTGGCATGTTGATTTTTCTTATGCATGTATTGTTGTTAGAATCCCATTTCATTGCTCCAAAGAACCTGGGCAAGCATACATTAGACCTCCTGCCATCGTACATCCATCACTTCATGCCGAAATGGAAGCGTGAGTTTTTGGGCAAAGGCAAGAAATACGACAAAAGTCCGTACTTTATCATTCTCTGTTCGTCTGCGATTCGATGTGTTGAAGTGCTCAAGTAAGTGGTGCTTTCAACTTTGCAAAGGACAGCAGTTGTTTGAGATTAATACTTGCATGTGCGACAGACCTCTTGCATCTTTCAAATGCAAGATTGCAAAATTGTTTTCAAAACATATGAAAGTTACCGAGCAAGCCGATCAGCTAGAGCGAATGTTCATGCCGATCGCTGTGGGCACACCAGCACGCGTGAAGAAATTACTGGAAATGGAGGCTCTATCACTGGAACACACTACGTATATCATCCTAGACATGGCAAAAGACAAAAAGGAGATGACGATTTTGGATGTGAAAGATACGGCAAAGGAAATGATGGATCTACTCCAATTTCACCTCATACCGCACTTGAACAAGAGCAGCAAGATGAAACTAGTGTTGTATTAACCTGCGCAAAAAAATATAATAGTGTTCCAAAAACATGCAGTCTAAGAAAAGCACTTAAAAGTGCAGGTTTAAGAAGCTCAAACACTTCTCGAACGCTACAAACGTGATTGCATTGGCTGGGAATGCTCGAATAAGGGACGGTGAGATGCCACGGTAGAACCGGGCAGCTCCTCCGTCACTGTAGAGTTTCTTACAACAGTCCACTACCCCGTTGTAGCGCGGATTATCTAGACGATCTGCCTGCATAACAGACTTGACCGTGTCGATCGGAAATACCACAATCCAGTACATGAAGCCAGCGTATCCGCCGGCAGCGGCGATAGACTGGTACGTGCGTAGATGTTCCTGTTCTGGAGTTAGATTCGGCACGTTATGCACAAACTTGTCCAAAAGAAGCTGCTTTGCAGACTCGTAGGCCATGAAGTATGTGGTGTTTCCCACCATTTCACGTCCGGCTGTGGGGAAGAAACCACGGTAGAGTCCACGCACACCGCTCTGTCCGTACACGTCTTTGACGCATTGCCAGTTGCTTATCCGTGTGCGCGCTTGGCTGTACTGAGTCTGGTTATCATCAAACGAATGAGTCCAGTAACTTGGAAGAAACATAATGACGGCAATTGCTGTACCTGCATGCGAATTTTAATGATTTCAAACGGCGTGTACAGGATGCCCTCTGTAAACCCAGTCGACATGCCTGCAGCGATGAGGGAATACTGCGGATTCTCTTGGAAAACATACTTGTTGTAAAAGTATCGATACTGCCCCATTAGCCCAAAGAGAAGCGAAGCACTACCCAAACAATTCAATCAATAAGTAACCGTCATGAAAGTCATTACTCGACATGGAATATGCTTCGTACCTGACAGCTGATCGGAAAATCTGTGGGGATGCGCCGCGGTACAGCGATGTCACACCACCCTCTCGAATGCTCTTTTGCAGACAGTCGAATGGTCCCGTAAAGGTATTAGCTTTTTGTGTCTGCATGCGTGCCTTCACAGTCTCCAGCGGATATCCCACGATAGCTTCACATCCGCCGCCAACGATTCCACTGATGAAATTTTTGGTAGTGACCACAACCATCGATTCTTCTTTTGGTGGCATCACGACTCCCTCTTCCACGGCGGTGGTCAGGGGGACAGGTAAGCCATGCTCCGTCAGTGTCGCGGAAGATTCGCACGTCACCGTCATCACCAAACGCACGCTTTTCGAATTGAGCTCCTTAGGGATGACGCACCTATTGGACTGCTCCATTGGATGGACGTTAAAAATAGCGTCGAAATGACAGACATATTTATAGCCAATCAGCTAAGTTTAAGTATGTGTTTCAACCAATGGTAAACAATATGATCACCAGATTGATGTAACTGATAAATGCCACCAAAGTGCAACTTGAACCAAAAAAGGAGAAAAAGGTATCCAACATAATAAGTTTCTCTACCGCTCACGAGTTCGTCATATAAGATTTCGATATGCTATGAATCTTACTCTTTTGTCGTCTTGTTGACTATCATCCTCATTTTCATTCATATAAGAGATACATCTGGGCATCATATGTAATCCAATACTCTATTCTGTCAGTCTGCAATGCACATGAACTGATCGGTATTATCGTTGTATATCTCAGCATAAATCGTTTGAGCAAACGACATCAATGCGATCATGTGAGATCAATCCTGGTCTGTGAACTTTCATCACGATGTATGATACTGATGGTGTAACATTGAGTATGAGCGACGCGAAGGATGAAATCTTACACTGTTGTCTGATGATTGATCGTTTGAAGTCCCGTTTGGATAGCAAGGATCCTGACAAGAAGTTGTCAAAGAGAAAACGATATCATATGAACAAAATGGCCACTCGATTGTTTCTGCGAATAAAAAGGATGACTGCAGATTTACATCACAAAGCATCAAGCTGGCTTGCTACAAACTACAAGGAAGTCCTGCTTCCTTCGTTTGAGACATCAGAGATGACATCGAAAAAGAAAGGACTATCAAAGAAGACGACGAGAACAATGGTGTCATGATCTCGCTACAAATTCAAGATGATGTTGCAGTACAAGATGGAACGAGCAGGTGGACGACTGATCGAATGTAAAGAAGAG
The DNA here is from genome assembly GCA_001600495.1 of Pilasporangium apinafurcum. NCBI lineage: Eukaryota > Oomycota > Peronosporomycetes > Pythiales > Pythiaceae > Pilasporangium > Pilasporangium apinafurcum. The sequence goes on from BCKE01000042.1 coordinate 254,732, forward strand.
TTCACGACCAAGACATAAAAGCGCAGAAATTTTTTGTATGTCCAAGACGTATCTCTATCGTGGATCAAAATGTGAACGCTGCTCGCAACATCTATCTCAAGAATGAGGATAAACTTGTCTGGACGCATCGCGGAGGGGTAACTGGGGCTGCCTTCCTCGGAGTGTTGTAATTTGCACTAGCTCGATAGTGTGGAGAATGACCTACGCTTCGGCTGCTTGGAAGAGACGCTGTAGTGGCTTGGAAGAAACTCAAAGTTAACAAAGATCGTCCCTGAGTTGCCGAATGATACCTCATATGATCTTTTTTGAATATTTAGCATATTTAGTATATGTTGGATATTAGCGAGGCGCAATATCATTAGGATACATGTTGCTCCTTTAGGGGTTGCAAAAAGAAGAAGGCTCCCATTGTTGAAGTTCACGGTCGTCGTTTGGCGCACCTCAAGAGAATGCATAGGCGACGAGTGACGTGCTTGTCGTCGCCGGACGAGACTGTCGCTTCCTCCGCGTCGAGTGACAACCCCATTAGACGCGGGTGGAAGAAGAAGGAAAAGAAACAACTGCAACAGCTGCAACACTCTCTCCATGATGATGTCGCTCATGAAGGCTTTTTAGTTAAGAAAGGGCATGTCGTGCGTACACAGAAGGAGCGATATTTTGTACTTCGTGGTCATGTCCTGAGCTACTATAAGGCGAAGAGACGTATAAAGCCTGAACTGCACGTTTCCGCACTGAAAGGTATACTGGAGCTTACGGCATGCGACATCATTACGCGGCATCCAACCGCGGATCTGTGGTTCCGCATCCAAAAACTCCCTGGGACAGACGGCAAGAGCTATAAAATGGATCTCAAAGGTGCATCAACATTCTGTGAATTGGCTGTCGTTTATGGACGTGTGAGTTAACTTATTTGTATATCTTTATGTGCGACGTTCAAGCTTCCAGTAACCAAGAACGACAGGAATGGATCAACATTTTGCGAGCAGCATGTCGGGTAAGTTGCTAGTATTCTTCTTCATTTTGTTGCCCATTATAGCTGACTGATGCCAATATAATGATATAATACAGGAAACGCTATTGCTCAAGCAGAGTCTTCGGCGTAACCTCAGTCGGAAGCCGACAGCACGCAATGTACGTAGTTCTGCGATGAGATCTACTCAGCACAACACGATATTAGTTGCAGAAAAAACCGACAGCGAGCATGAATCAATGACAGATCTCCGTGCTACATTTCAAGCCTTCCATGAGTTTATATTACTTCAACAACTGCTGGAAACTATTCGTGTGGCATGGGGTCCTCCTGATATGTGGAGCATTGAGCAATATCAGAAATTGGTGCAAAGTATCACTCTTGTACAGGAACAAGCAGGTGATTCCGCATTAGAGAAGAACGAAATTCTTTCTACCGCATTCGATTTACGCTATAAATTTGAAGAAATTCCAGAGAACCAAGCCAAGCTAATGCAAACCAATCCCAAATCACCCAGTTCACCTGAAACTGAAGATATTCCAGCTCTCTTGCCTACAGAACCGCCGCGTTTACGTTGTCCAACGATCTATAGTTATTACTCCACGTTTAATCGCCTCACATATGGAACCGAGGACAAGATCTCCAGTGACTCGGATACTGTTGTTGATGATAAGAGAATGCCACTCTCAACGACTCCGATGACTCCGCGGAGTTCTACGATGGCTAAATATGCGCATATATACTTGGAAGAGGACTATCGCACGAAAGCACCGTGGGGTTGGGAACGTGAAAAAGGTGATGATCTTCTAGACGACTGGAAGCAAGACTCAGAAGACCAAGGTGTTATTGTGAAGAAGTTGGTGGATCGGTACAATCGTGATCGCATTTACACATATCTCAACGACCATACAATGGTGCTGCTCAACCCCTATCGTATATTACAGACGTCCAAATTCACATCCATTTATGATGAGCAAGTTGTATTAGCCTATGCCTGCACACCTCACTCACATACTGCGTTAGCTCCGCATCCATTTGCTATGGCAAAACAAAGTCTATTTCGACTCTTCTTTGGTGATAAAGAAGGCTCAACAAAAGCAGAGCAAGTAATGGTGTTAACCGGGGAAAGCGGGAGTGGTAAAACTGAGCTCGCCAAGGAGTTGCTGAAGTACATTGTCCTAATGGCAGAACCGATATTATTAAGTAATTCATTTGGACGAACGCATCAACCCGTCATCAAGATATTTACGAGCTCAACAAAGAGCACGATACAAATGCGGATAGAAGAAACACGAACACTAGCATTGCTGGAAGCGAAAGGCGTCGACAAGTACGAAATCGTTCTTTTGGATCTGTATCCAAACCGCTGGGCAGAAATGACGAACGTTAGTGGTAGCAAACGGCTCCCTCAGGTTCATATTGACGGTTTATTTTTCGGCTTTTACGAAAATCTGGAGCGCTTGGAAGACGAAGGCCAACTGCGCATGTACTTTAAAAACCCACATGCAGCCAAGAAACTTAGTACGGTTCTCGATTCGAACATTCTACTAGAAGCATTCGGCCACGCCACAACGTCGATGAACATCAACTCTTCGCGCTTCGGAAAGATTACCACTTTGTATCTCTCATACGACCATCATCCATCCCAATTTCAGATTCTTGGTTGTCAGTTGACGTCTTTTTTACTTGAGAAAACGCGTGTCACAAGTGAGAAAGGAGAAGCAGAGCATGGTAGAAGTGATATGAATTTCCATATCTTTTACGCCATGGTGGCGGGCGTGAATGCAATAACGACTACGGCTATGGTCGCAAAAGATCTACATCTTGATGGAGTCAACTGCGATGCATTTATATATTTAGGCAGACGCAAGCACAAACTTCATGGATCATGGAGCGAAGAGGAAACAAAGAAGAAGGATATAGAGCGATGGATCCATATCACTGAAGCTATGGCCGCCTTGGATATCTCATATGAGGAGCAAAGGATGATTTTCCAGGTTTTAAGTGCTGTTCTATGGCTAGGCAATATTGATTTCGAATGGGATTCAAAACTAGAGAAGCTAAGAATGACTTCTCTAGTTACGAGCAGTGCGCCAGGTTTTTTCATGGAGCTATTGGGTCTTGCGAACGTGGATGAAGTCGAGAGAATGTTTTTCACGCGAAGATTGAGCATGCACTCCACTGGTGAGACGTTTGATGTTATTTTGGAGAAGGGACAGGTTCGACACGTGAGGAATACACTTGCACGTTTTCTCTATCAGGTTGTTTTCCATTATATCGTCAAAATTATGAACTCAGCTACCAAAATGGACATGGACACACAAAATGACGAAAAGCAATTCCAAGACAACGATCGTACTGTTCGATTGCTAAAGATTATTGACGTCTTTGGTTTTGAAAATTTGGCATGTAACTCACTGGAACAGCTTTGCATCAATTATATGACTGAAAAACTCACCTTCGTGGAAGAGCAAGTAGTGATGGGTCACTATTATTCTCAGACATCTGGTACTATTCTTTTAATTGAAAATGGACGTGAAAATGAGGTGTTGTTCTTATTCGAGCACCCATTGGGAGTTTTCGCATGTCTCGAAGAGCTCACATTACTTCACCAAGGCGAGAACGAAGACATAAATCAGGAACAGAAGAAAAATAAACTATTCGTTCGGAATTTATATCAACGCAATGCGTCGAGGCTCGTAGCAGTCACTCGTCCACCTCGGAATGCAACAGCGAAGTCGATAGACCCACTTCCGTTTATTGTACCTCATACACGCGAAACTACGATCTATGATGCGAATGATTTTGTGAACAAAAACTCGGATTTTAAATACACAAACCTGGTAGATGGACTGGCAAGCTCTTCTAACTCTCTCTTCCGTCATATGCTAGCGACCGGCAATGACATTTCGAACACTGCAGAGAAAATTCAGTTGTCAGCTGGATCGAGTGGGAGTTTGGTTGACCAATTCCGAATGCAAGTGCATACTCTATCGAGACATACAATGGGCCAAATGCCATTATATTTCCATTGCATTCGGCCAAATACTGCTAACCAACCAGCACGCGTAGAAGAGAGTCTTGTCACTCAACAACTTGTTGCTCAAAGGTTGCACCCCCAGGTGACATTATGTGGACGATCTATCACCGACATTACTACTCCAGGTTATTTTGCGATGGAAATTCCCATATCGCTCATTATGAAAAGATATAGGTGCCTTTTGACGACATCATGGATTGGTGACTATGACGAAAAAGCTACTTCAGAAGATCTCGCTAAGTTATTGAATGGTCATTTTTCTCAGAATGACTCTAGACCTGCTGTTCGTGTTCAAGATTCCATTCTCCAGTTCCGCACAGTCAGCTTTGTAGAACAATTGGACCAACTCCTTGAAGAGCGAGAAGTTCTTGCAAGCATCACGCTTCAGTCATTTTTCCGAATGGTAACGTATCGACGCAGATATATGCTTCAGCAGCAGGAAAAGAAAACATTGTTTACAGAGTTGGAAGAGTTTTATGGCGACAATAGTCAGACCAAAATTGAGAAGATACTGAAAAAATATCAAGATCGCGAAGGAGATCTACGTGAGAAACTAGCGGCGAAGAGGACATTACGCAATGCAGAGAAGCTACGTCTGGAGAAGATGGCGCGCGCTTTGAAAGACTTATGCGTCAGTGAAAGCGGCGGACTAAGTGCGGAAACTGTGAATGATATTTTGAGCAATCATGAGATGCGTCGGCTACTGCAGCGCGATGAGAACATTGTTCGAGCGCTGCGAGACATGAGTTTGAATCCTGGTGTGTTAGAACAGCAGCTTACTGACCCGACTTTGTTGGTCTTCTATCAAAACCTTTTGACATTCTTGCAAGCGAGAAAGCAACGCGATACCTTGACAAGTATGCAGCAACTGAGCGAAGAACAGGGTACGCTTGAAGAACGAGCTCAACAATTAATTGTGCAAGATAGGGATCTTTGGATGCAAACAGCGTCGGACAAGCGATGGAGACGTTATCGTGGTATGCTGGAGGAAATTGGGGATGAACCGGAAATACTTATATTCCATATGGAAGATACAGACTTCATCAAAGTGCTGGAGGATTTTGTATCTGTGATTGATTCCAGAAAGAAGATGATCGAAAAACAAAAGGCATTAGACACTCTGGACAGGGTGGTCAGCGACGAAGAGCAAGCGAACCAGGTTGCTATTGACGCTGAATTGCAGGAAATGCTGTTAAAGGTCAATTTTGATGAGAAGTTAATGAGTGCAATGAATCAAGATCATTACTTTGTACAAGCGCTACAAACTCCGACTTTAATTGCGAGCATGCAACAGGTACGAAAACAACAACTCAATTAACAAATGTGAAGAAATGATAGTCATATGAAATTTGTGTATATAGTTTATGACAAATCGGCAAGGCTTTGCGTCTCAAGGACTCCAAAACCCACTCGTGCGTGAATTTTTTATGAAGCTTATCGGATTATCACGTAAGTTTCCTTTATTTTGGTGGTGTCGATTGCGTAAGATGCCGAATACTAATGTTAACGCATTGTCGAAGTCACTTTGCAAGCACAAGATGAAGGATGAAGTGATGTGGACATGGGATAGGTGACAAACTGTTTAGACAGAACAAAACTTCAGTAACTTTTCAATGTCGTCATTTTGTCAACATTCACATGCAGAACAGAGGAAAACCGTTTCTCGGTGGATGCGTCAACCAAATCTACCAGCGCCTGCATGATCCAACATGTTGCTGCATTCTTCAACCATCTAATATCTGAAGAAGAGCCCCGTGTCCTTTGGTTGGTCGTCCTTCTGTGGCAATCCTGTTTCACCGACATTTTGCAAGGTCTTGAATCGCTCTTTGTCTGCTTCCACTTCTTCAAAGCTCTTGGCACATTCGCTGGCGTGCAGTTGAGAGAGCTCTGCATATTCCAGAGAGCACTGCTTCATAAATTCCACCTCTTCCGCCGACAAGTCGCGAAGGTAACGTGCTGGAACCCCCGACCACAATTGGCCAGAAGGGATTTGCTTGCCGGGTGTCACAATGGAGCCAGCAGTAACGATTGATTGCTCTCCAATGACAGCGCCGTCGAGCACCTGCGCGCCAGTACCAATGATGCAGTGGTCCTTGATGGTGCAGGCGTGGATGATCGCACCTGGACCGACGGTAACGTTGCTGCCAATGGTGGTTGGGATGTCCTTGTGAATTTTCGCCACGTGAACAACAGCCTGGTCCTGGATGTTTGTGTTTTCGCCAATGGTGATGTAGTTTACATCGCCTACAGTGCAACAGCAACAGATGGACAAGTCGGTTACCCTCCATCCATCAAACACTAAATCGATCAATCTACCACATACCTCGTACAGTAGCGCCGTACCAGATGGAACTACCCTTGCCAATCTTCACATCACCAATCACGGATGCATTTGGTGCTACGAAAGCTCCATTCTCAAACGCGGGGCGGCGTCCAGTGTGCGCCACCGCCCGCGTAGAAGGGTTTACTAATGGTGAAGGACAAATAGAGCATTGATTCAGTCAACAGATCACTTATTTCATCAACTGATAGAGAAACGTACAGTGTTCCGTGTAAGTTAGTGATCCCTCCAGCGAGACACCGACACGGTCAAGCGACTGGCCGAGCGAGCGAATGGCTTTACCTACGACCTCTGCAGACTGTTTCCACATCCTCCAACGCGCTTCTCCTACTCTCAGTCACGCGTGAGTAGCTCCTGGTCCTCCGATTCCTCCGGTCCGCTCGCTCTCAATAGTCTGTTTTAAACATGTTTAAAACTTATTTGTAAACATATCCTTAATTAATGTGAGAAACACTATTTAACAAAAAATCTTGCTTTTTAACTTTTTGCTCAGAATATACTACAAGCATGCAAGAGGCATTGGGCGAATTCGACTACTCTATCCGCGTCAATCTCGCCAACAACAGCATTTGTGGAGAAAAACACGCTTCCGTTGCTTTAAAACTTAATTTACTGAATCAGCTAAGTGGTGATGAGCGACAAGTAAGCCCTACAGATAGCGTAGTTTCGTTTTTCTGCTGGTTGTCTCATGCCAGCGTTTGTCAGGTTTTGTTGGAGTTAAATGAGCAGCAATTGGCATCTTTACTGAAGAATTTTGCCGCCATAAAGAAGGTGAGAGGAATAGCTAAGCGCATGCGATAGTAGCCGCGGTGGTTATATTTAACAGTCGCTCTTGTATTCAATTGGAACCACAGGACCTCGCACGACGATCTTAAAGAGATGTCTTAACTAGCACAGAGCGGAAAGATTACTGCATTGGATTTCATTGTCATGGCATTAAACCAGTAAGTATGACATGTAAAAGGAAAATAGACCATGATTCTTCTATCAGAACCCTTCAGAGGATTCTGCACCTATTGTCTACTTAGTCGTCCATGAAGAAGTAGTTGCCAGTCGACTTTTGCTCCACATCCTTCACGGAGTTATACTTGTTGATACGTGGACGGTAGTTGGTCGGATCTCGTCGGAACGTAATCTCCAGCTGCTTCAGGAACGTGTTCATACCCGACAACAGACTCTCCGGCGTGTGAGCAGTACATTCCACACCCGGTTGCCCATCGTAGACCACCACGCGGTCAGCCAAATACGTCGCCATAATAAAATCGTGCTCCACAATGAACGCCGTCTTCTTCGAGTGTAAAATGAAACGCTTAATGACCTTTGCAGCGAGAATACGTTGTTCCGAATCCAAGTACGCCGACGGTTCATCAATCAGATAGATATCAGCAGGTTTACCCAGACACAAGACGATAGCCACACGTTGCAGCTCACCACCAGAGAGATGTGGAACCGCCTGATCAATGATGTTTTCCAGATTCAACGGTTTCGTAACATCAGTGGCAAACTGAGGATGCACAATCGCGTCACGGATACGACGATGCAAGAGCTCACGCACAGTGCCCTGGAACTTTGGTGCAATCTTCTGCGGCTTGTAACTGATCGTCGATGTATCATATCGGAGTGCACACGCGCTCATCATGTCTTGGTCGTTCGCTTGTTCGGCTTGTTCCATTTGGTCAGATTTTAGTAAACCAGCAAGCATGCGAATAAACGTCGTCTTGCCCGTACCATTTTCACCCAACATACAAATAATCTCCGAGTTGGTGAAATCACCAGATTCCACGTGCAACACAAAAGCCGTCTCCTTCTTCTTGGAGAAGAGTGTCTTCGTCATTGCTGGGTACGTGTACACGTTAGCTGCATCGCCATCATTCTTCGAGATCTCATCCGCTGTCTGAGAGACCTTAAAACTCAATTCTTCCTGGCGGAAACGCAAGTTTTCCGTTGGCACGAAACCAGCCAAGAAAATATTGATACCTTCACGCACACTGAATGGCATGGTGACGACACCGTACGCACTCGGTGTGCCGTACAACACGCAAATGTAGTCGGACAGGTAATCCAACACACTCAAATCGTGCTCCACACAAATCACGTACGACCGCGAGTCGGTTTCCACCATCGAACGAATAATCAATGCAGCCTTCAGACGCTGACTGACATCCAAGTATGACGACGGTTCATCAAACATGTAGATATCCGCTTTTTGTACAGCCACCACTGCAATAGCGAAACGCTGCAGTTCCCCACCTGAGAGATTTTCAATGTCGCGCTCTTGCACGTGGGCTAGATCCAATTCCTTCAGGAAATGCTCCAGTTGACCAGGCTTTTCGCACTTGGCCGTCAAAATCTCACGTACACTACCCTTCACGGCTTTAGGGATCTTATCCACATACTGAGGCTTAGTGATGGCTTTGAGGTTGTCTTCCAAAATACGTGTAAAGTAATTCTGGAGTTCCGAGCCACGGAAGTGCGTAAGAATCTCCTGCCACTCAGGTGGCGCGTCGAATTTACCAAGATTCGGTTTCAATTTACCAGCAAGAATACGCAACGCTGTCGATTTACCGATACCATTAGTGCCGACGAGACCGAGCACTTGACCTGGACGAGGCATTGGCAGACTATACAGAAAAAAGAGGAATGACTTCGGTCAGACTGAGAATGCCAAGTCTTGCTGATCCAAAATCCTTACCGATGTAGCTTAAACGTATTGGCACCATAACGATGCGTGGTGTTGCTTTCGAGATCCTTTGGCAAGTTAATAATGTTGATGGCTTCAAATGGACATTTCTTCACGCAAATACCACAACCAATGCAGAGCTGGCACGAGAAACAAAAAAAGATATCGTCATAATCAAGTTCTTTCTGCTAATTCATCCCCGCATAATCGTATATGTTGGCTTACCGATTCTGAAATGAAGGCCACCTTGTTCTTTGGCGTCACTTCGATACACAACTTGCCTACAGGACATAAGACATAGTAAGCAACTTTCGTCTTCTATGGTCAGTTCAGATCAATGCAAAGGCTCAATACATACCCATGCGGACCACCGGGCAGGACTTTCGGCATTCTTGTCGACATTTCTTCGGCTTGCACTTGTCCGTGCTGACGATAGCGATACGCGTGAGCTTATCCGACATCTTGAGCTCTTCGATTCGTCTCTTGATGGGTAGTTGGAAGTAACCCCCTTCTCTCAAACTGCACCCCCGGACTGGGGAGATTTGGCTGGTTCAGCTGTCAAACCTCTTTAACAGAATACCCCTCCAAGACGATCGCATGAGCTGACAACGACTGGAGGCAAGATGCGAAGGACAGTAGAGTCCACATGCACCCAACGTCAGCAGCAGGAGCATTGCATGTACACAACAACATATATGAAGATGGAAAATCATGCATCAATTGTGTTCGATTGCTCTATGTATTATATGGAGAAAAAATAAAACTCTTCATTTCTTGCTTAACTTACTGATCTAACACCATCGAAGAAGCTCCGTTTTCCTTTGCCGATTCTTTCTGTTTGGAAGATGCAACGTTGAGTTGAGCCTTTTCCTTAAGCGCTGCAGCTGCTGGTTCGATAAGCGTAATATTCTGCTCCAATTCGCGCAAATCGCGTTCTTTTGTCTTGTTCTTACTGGATTTCATGCGGTTCTTGTAGAATTGCTGTTCACGCTTCTCCTTAATCTGTTGCACACGTTCGATAGCATGAATCGTCGCACCCATCAGCTCACGGTCGTATTTTACAGCTCTGTGACGCTGTTTTTCGAAATCAAACGTCGTGTCCAGCGCCATTTCCTTGCCGGCTGCCTTACGGAACGATTTGGTCCATTTCACCTTGCGTGGATTGCGCTTGCGATTGAAATTCTTGTGGCACTTGGATCGGCAAAAACGAAAAATCTTGCTGTCATTACGCACAAATGTGATACCGTGACCAGGGTACACAGGACTGGAGCAGAAATAGCACGTGTGGATTCTCATGAGGGCGCTGGTGCAGTCACGTTGGTGGTTCTTTACGCGGCGCTGTCAATGACTTCGAGTTATAAAGGGATGCATGCATGCCACCAATCAAAGTGGTTGGTTCAGAACGACATCAATTCTTATTCAATTCATAAAATGAATTGATCAGAAAATGGAGGGATAAGTTTGGAATCAAATTTGAGATGATAGGGTTTTTTAAATCCTAAACAGACACTTGAAAAAATGACCTATTTACCTTTTTGCCTCAAGGATCATATGAGATACGAAAGTACCCCAGGAAGAACCTCCTGTTTTTTGTTTGGGTCCGAGTCAACAACAAAAGCTAATGAAGACTAGACAACCGTGAAGTAGGCATTTCGACACCTAGACTCGATGAATAAGTGCTTATTCTTGAGAAAAATCTTTCTAGCAGCATTGGCATTTCTGTCAAGGACAAACTTGCAATGAGGACATTCCAAGACTTTCTTGTACCAAACATTTTCTTGAGAAGTCGCTTTTGTTCCTTCGTTGGATACAGTTTCGCTTTCAAAGTGCTGCTCGAACTTGGTTTTTCTATTTTGTGTCGTTTGATCTTCTATCAGAAGGTTGTCGGCATGTAGTGCAACAAAACTCTGTGCACGAATGCCATGTTCTCTCCCGCACTGTGTGTGAAGTTTATTTCTTTACTTCTTCCTTTTATCTGTATTGAGAGATTTAGTTACATGAATCCGTATTCATGTTATGTAGTCCACGAACTTTTTTTCTCATGAGTAAAACGAATAATGAAGAAAAGAAACCAAACGGAACTTCTATTGATATATCAATGGTGCCTGTGACTGGCAAACACCAAAATGAGTAATGGCGAACTGTTACGTTTACACACATTAGAATATATACCCCATTTAGCCTCGTTCTCTCGCTGCATCTCTGTAATGAATAGGCTCAAATAGGCTCTACATTTTGCGTGTAGTCATGAAACTACAGAAATGTTGCCATAATGCTAACAATCACTCACCCTTATGTCTTGTACACCATTACACAGATGCAGTGGATAGTTCTTCCGCTCCTCCATTCTCGCAATCAATCTCTACAAGCAGTTATATCACTGTCATTGCGCTTTGAAAGACGTTCCAAATAGTGCCCAGAAGAGTCGCCATAGGAATCTAGCGTAAAATCTGCCAGTTGTGTCTCTTCATCGATGTAGATGGGGCGCGAGAGTGACGCGAGTTCCCACACCCACTAAAATGATGGCAGTGCAGAACAATTACAATGTTCCGAGGATCTGGCATCGGGAAGATATTTTGTAAAAAGATGTTTTCCGACAGTTAAAGAGGACTCCTGTAGTGGTTGAACTCTAGTATCTGGTCCTACCGTTACTCCAATTCATTCCAACTGTCACGAAAGACCCGATCCTGTTCTCGGTTGTCGATCTCTCAGTTAGAATTTTTCCACGTTCTACCACAAGGATTCCAGTTTAATTGCATTCTAGTACTCATCTTCTTTTGTAATTGAGAGCCCAATGGAGCACCCATCAGTTGTAATGGCCCGCATGACTGGGCTCACCCAACCTGCTAAAGAATCGAAGAACCCTGTTACATCAACGATCGCTCAGGCTCTGCCTACCGCCGCATCTGCGGTGGCTCAAATGACTGGAAATACCCCACCTATCCAAGACTCGGAGAGCGTTATTACCACAGCGTTCGGTCAACCTCTGCCTACCGTCACGCATGCGCTGCAAATTGATGGACGACCCGTTTCTTCCGACACGTATCTCTTCGAGAAACAGCAGACCTTCAATCGAGCAAAGACTCTGGAAAGAATGGTGCATCCGGCTGGTTCGGGCGCGTTTGGCTATTTTGAAGTCACCAAGGATTTGAGCTCGTACTGCAAAGCCAAATTTCTTAACAGCGTTGGGAAGAAGACACCGATCTTTGTGCGCTTCAGTACGGTGACATTTGGAAAAGAATTTCCTGACTCTGGTCGCAACCCGCGCGGGTTTGCTGTGAAGTTCTACACCGAAGACGGTAATTACGACATTGTCGGTCTCAATTGGCCGATCTTTTTTGTTCGCGATCCAATAAAAGGACCAGATGTGATCCGCTCGCAACAACGAAACCCAGAGAATTTCCTCTTGAATTTCGATGCTACGTTCGATTTCTTAGCGGCGAACCCCGAGTCAATGCATGCCGGAACAATGTTTTTCTCGGACTCGGCAACACCAGTCGGGTGGAGACACATGGATGGTTTTGGCTGCCATACGTTCAAGTGGGTTAACGCCAACAACGAATTTGTTTATGTGAAGTATCATTATGTTCCGGAGGTAGGAAAGAAGAATTTTACTTTTGAACAGGCTCAGCTGATGTCAGGGATGGATCCCGACTTTGCGAAACGAGACTTGTGGGAGCATATTGCTTCGGGAAAGGAGGCAAGATGGACTGTACACGTCCAAATTATGACGGAAGAAGAAGCCAAGAAGTGCCCGTATGATCCGTTTGATGTGACCAAAGTGTGGTCGCACGTAGACTTTCCACTTCATGAGCTCGGCGTGTTCGTCTTGAACAAGAATCCAGAGAATTATCATCGAGATGTGGAGCAAGCGGCGTTCAGTCCGGGAAATCTTGTGCCTGGTATCGAGCCGAGCCCTGATCTGCTGCTCAACTGGCGAATGTTCTTTTATCGAGATGCGCAGTACCATCGCCTGGGCGTAAATCATCATCAGATTCCTGTAAACTGTCCATTTATGGCCAAGTTTTTTAGCCCACAGAGTCGGGATGGTGTAGGACGTGCGGATTCCAACGGTGTCGGTGTGACTCCCTATGCTGCAGCGATAGAATCGAGACGACAGAAAGTCTCTCCTGAGTCAGATTGGTTGGCTGTGAACATGACTGGAACACTAGCCCGTGGTCCATCAAGTCGCCATGAGGGCCAGGATTCAGAGTACGATCAAGTTCGTGAGTTTTACCGCTCTGTCCTGGACGAAGAGGAGAGACAGAATCTGTACAAAAATACGGCGAAGTGCCTACGATTCTGTCACTCAGATGTGAAGGATGCGTATCTGTCGCAATTGGAGGTGATCGACAAGAATTACCGGTTGGGTGTTGAGACGATGCTCGAGAAAACTGAACCAGCCCCTCGTGCTTGTGATCTCTATCAGAAGGTTGTCGGCATGTAGTGCAACAAAACTCTGTGCACGAATGCCATGTTCTCTCCCGCACTGTGTGTGAAGTTTATTTCTTTACTTCTTCCTTTTATCTGTATTGAGAGATTTAGTTACATGAATCCGTATTCATGTTATGTAGTCCACGAACTTTTTTTCTCATGAGTAAAACGAATAATGAAGAAAAGAAACCAAACGGAACTTCTATTGATATATCAATGGTGCCTGTGACTGGCAAACACCAAAATGAGTAATTGCAAGGAGCGACAGTACTGTGTTGGTAGTATCGCTGTTAGAAATGATTGCATGTTCACGCAGAAATAAAGATTCAAACCCAAGTTCAAATAGACGAGAATGATAACCAGATAGGTGCTGAGGCTGATTTTCGTTACCCATGGATTGCGTTACGTGAAGTTGCTACGAATGGAGATGTTTTAGATTTTGCACTTTTACTGAAGAATGGTTTACTTCTCCATTTGAGGTGAGTTTTGATGAGTTTGATGTGTTTAGCAGCGACAAATACGGGGCTGTGCATCGTCGAGTGTGATTGGGCTCTGATGTCGTTATCAAGAAAGCACTTTCTCAGCCAGATGAAGATTCGCACGCATTGTTTAAGCGAGAGGTGGAAATTTGGCTCGGGATTTTCACCTGCACATCCTGCAACTATATGATGCGTGTTATGTCAGTAACCAGCCATTTTTTGTGTGCGAATACGCCAGCAATGGACGGTTTGATGAGTATTTACAGAAGCGCCCGAAACATGGGTCAAGTTGTATGAAACAACACTAGGACTGCAATACTTGCATTATCGTGGTATCGTGCATGGTGACCTCAAATGCAACAATATTTTGGTCGGAAGTGATGGTCTGGCGAAACTGACAGATTTTAGGTTAACTTTGGATAGCAAGAGCGAAAGGAGGCATGACATCAATAGTCCAGTTGGCGTAGTGCGATGGAAAGCCCTGAATGCTTGAAGGGTAAGAAACCAACTGCTGCATCGGGCTTTTATTCGTTTGGCATGTGTATTATGGAAGCTGTCAGTGGAGCGTCTCCATGGGTAAATGATACACCTGTAGATGCTGCCGTGAAGCTTCGCGTAAAGAAAGGGAGACAACCTACTCGGCTGCAAAGTTTTGAAGATAACCAGTGGTAGTTGGTGACACGGATGTGCAAATTTGATCTGAATGAGCGACTACAGATTGTCAAAGTGGTCCAGGAGCTTAGAAGATTCACCAGAGTTGGCACTAAACGAAACGCGGATTTTCTTAAGATCAGTCGACTTCAACGATAATGTTTCAAATGGATACTCAGGTGGTAGATAGGCGATAAACAAGAGAAAACATTCCAAGGATACCTTTAAGAATAGTTTATACCATTGATTATTAGAGAAACAAGAAGAGAGAACCGAAAGGATTGTGTTCGCATTTAAATATGCATCATATTCCCGGGAAGCAAGTCGTGCATGCATTCGTGTTAATAGCTTTTTACGATGTACATTCACATGAACTTGCAATCAAAAGGCGAGCTCGACGATTCCGAATTAGTGGCACTCGTTGTAACTTAATAAACGGTCATGACTTCCAGTCATGTCGCCATTGCGGACAAATAAATTCAGTGAACGTTCGTGAAAAAGTGAGTGAAAATATTGCAGTATGCCCTGACTCGCTTTGGTCAGCATTTTCACGATGGTATGGAATGCAGCATTACGCATTACAGCACCTCTTTGGCCGTCACAACATGAGCAAAAATCGACAAATCGCTTTTATTCCCGACTAAAGCGACATGTAGTCCTAGTTTAGCAACATTAACCAACTAATTGGGCAATTCTCAATGCCAAAGAGACCGAGACTATCTGAAAGATTAAAAATCAGAATCTCACCCACAACCTTGCGGTAATAAGTCGAGATCATCGACTTCAGCGCTCTTGTCCCGCAATGCCACAGATTTGAACCTTCACATCGGTGTTGTCGACTTCGACGGTGTGCGCGAGGAATCCGACGCCAATGGTTGAGGTGAACTCTTCACTGGATTCGTACTTGTGAAGACGAATAAGTAAGTTGGTCTTGTCCATAAGTTTTGGTGAATCAACACGTCAACATGGTTAGCACGTACATTTGCGAAGCAACAGCTTCAAAACAACCTGTGCTGGTAGTAGTAGTAGTCCTTTCTTTGTACATATCCCTGGTTTTGGTATTTGATGGTAAACTGCCCCTTGTTGTGGGAATAACCCGCGAAAGATGCTGCGCGTTGCAACAACTTTCGAATCAATTCTAACTCGTTCTAATTCGATAGCTGATCGCATCATCCCACATACAACTCTCACTCTCCAAACACCGACAAAAAAGCGGCGACCGCCATTTGCTCTGCCCACATCCATATTCCAACGACAGAGTGAGTAATGCATTACAGTCCAAGATGCAACTCCGTTTCAATGATTGGGAACAAGAACGATGGTGAATCTCCATAATGCCGGTCAGGTCAGCAAGATGCAAAATAGACATCCCATCTCAATTTGCTCATCTTCACTCGTCCCTCCTCTCGGTGCCCAACCCGAGCGTAGAAGCAATGTCAGAACATGAACCTTCTGTATGAGAATTTGGATGGATTTCGAAGCTCTCATTTCCCAATTTTTGTTCAAGTGGGTAAATAGATCTACCTGTCACACCAGTGATCGTCTGACCGAAATTAAAGATGCTTCGCGCGCTCGCCGAGACCTCGTTCACGGTCATGAGCTGCAACGTTGCGGGGCTGCCGGCGATTATCTCGAGTGGCAACCCAGCCACCAACACCGTCGAGCTTGGGAAGCGGCTCAGCAACTGGGATATTGTGAATGTGCAAGAGGATTTCAACTACCATGCGAATCTGTACTCCGGGGACACGCATGTGTACCGCACGCCAACTAGCGGCGGCGTGCCATTTGGCAGTGGTCTTAACACCATGTCCAACTACTCGTTTAACAACATCACCGACCTTGAGCGCGTCAAGTGGGAGACGTGCAGCACCTTCAATGGGGCGGACTGCCTGACTCCAAAAGGATTCACATTCCTGGAGATTCAGCTCGCAGACGGCGTGACCTTCGATTTATATAATCTGCACGCGGACGCTGACATCACGGACGCTGATCTCATTGCACGGGCAGCTAACCTGGCGCAGCTCGCAGAATACATTGAAACGAACTCGAAGGATAATGCTGTGATCGTCATGGGCGACACTAACACGCGCTACACTCGTACGGGTGACACCATCTCCTCATTCGTTTCCACACTGGGACTCACAGACGCGTGGGTGTCTTACGTGCGCGGCGGCGTCGAGCCCACGTATGGTTCAGACGCGCTTGTCTGCGAAGAAGGGAATGTGACCAACGACTGCGAGGTCGTCGATAAGATCATGTTCCGTGGCAACAACTACCTCAACTTCCACTTAGACAGCTGGAGTAACGAAAATGCAGCCTTTTTGGATCTGAACGGTGAGCCTCTATCGGACCACTACCCAATTGCAGCTCGGTTCACGTGGTCGTTAGCCGACGGCATCCGGCTGAGCAATGCGTATGGTGGTCCGCACGGCGATCAGTATACGGACATCGCGTCGGCGGCAAGTGGCCAAACGGTGAGCTCCATCACGATCCGTGCGGGATCTCGGGTCGATGCTGTGAGTCTGACTGTGTCGAAGCCGAGCGCGAATACCTTCTCGCATGGCGGAACGGGAGGCACTGCATCCACCTTGACGCTCAACTCCGGGGAATACATCAAATCCATGGAGGTACATTGGGGGCAGTACAATAACCACACGCGAATTTTCTACATCAAGTTCGCTACGAGCTCCGGGCGCACGCTTTCGGGCGGCACAACGACCAGCGAGAGCACAACAGTGTACGCTCCTAGCGGATACCAAATTAGCGGCTTCCACGGCCGCTCGGGCGATAATGTGGATGCAATTGGAGCGATATTCACCAAGATCTGAATCGGTAGGTTATCTATCGTGAAGTAACTTTTTGTATCTTCCAGGCTCCAGTACGTCTTGGACTATAACTCTTTAATAAGCACATGTCCAATCCTGGTGCAGCTGTTCATTTTTTCATTCCACGATCTGGGAATATGGGAACTGATATTCTTCTGCAGCATACTGAAGGCAAACTAAATGGACACCGCCGTATGACACGACGATTTTTCACTTTTGTTTGTGGCGTGAATTAAATGACAGCAAGCGGATTGGAGAAGGAACGCAATGGCTACCTCGTGGAAGATCTTCCCGCCTCCTGCAGTATGACTCAACTTTCCAGGGAATCTCGCATTTCCATCGGATAGCGCTGCGGATTGTATACGACAAAGTTATTGTATTGAACCAGCGTACGGCTATGAACAACAACACTATGGGAAGTTTTAGGATGGGATGAGGAAAGTTGGGTAACATTATCCTCTCTACGACTCCCATCCATTCATGTGTTGGGTGGAGAGCGAGTCCTCTCTTTCTATCGTATTTTGCCGTTGCCATGGCACCGCTTAATTTTCTTCCTCTCTCGTACGTATTTTCATTTCGCAATTATCCTCAACAAGTTCAAAAAAAGAAAAACCAAATCCCCTCCCAATGGTTCAGCGAGAAACCTTGTTACAACAAGTGCATACGCGTGAGGTAATAAGGATCTTTCTCCCTTGTGATGTGTTGTGTTTCTGTCACTTCCGCGATTTCAAGATCCTTCAATTAACCCCATCCCCGAAGGATGGAAAAGCATTGTCTTAAACAGCAGACCATTGTTTGCAATGGACGTACTCAGACACATTCTCGACAATTCATAACCACGCTATAAGAATAAAAGAACAGACGATCGCATCGATAGTAGCTACTGTTTTGGTATCAGTAGGAAGATGCGCCAAAGTCAGCGGTTTCCAATCACGAAGTACATGCAGATATATTTCTCATTCGAGTGTTTTCAATTGGTGACTCGCCTTCAAAATGAATAGTGCGTGGTAGTCGAAGCCCAGTACACATAGTGTCGCTTCTTCACAATGTGTTACCACTGTATCTACCGATGAAATGGCATCAAGTGCTTGCATCGTATTCTTCACTGATTTGACATCGAATGCAGCTCCATCGTCTCTTCCATACATCACTCTGCACACTGCGTCACTGTACGTCATCCTGAACACAGATCAACAACTCATACAATCAACATCACTCCCATACTATTTCCAACATCAATTTACCCACGCGAAGACATGGCTTTAGCTTGCATTCGTTCGACTTCACTTCGACATGCTTTCACTCACTATCATAGCTTCGATAATCTAGATCTATTATACAACTGTAATCGGACATCACAATACTTTTTTCTTTCAATTTCACTCGCAATATTCTAACAAATACCTTTCTCTCTTCGACTCTTGTTTGCTTACTACATCATCAACATGGCAGAAATTAAGTAATAGCTTGTATTTAATACGACTCACTCTTGCATCATATGCATCGATAATCACTATATGCAACTGAAGAAGAACATCTTTGCTGTATTCACTGACTGTAACTTTATACAGACTCTTCTTCTTCTTTCATCTACTTCTACTGCTCAGTATTGTGCTGTACTCCATCATCTATATAGTAAGTATTCATCATCTTCCACATTCATCAAATTCGAGACATATAAAGCATTATTTGCTCCACATTTTCTATCCGAGTTTCCAGTTTTTGTTTCAACATCCTCATTTTTCAAGGGCTATCCGAATATGGTGTTTGTTTTTTAAGACTATCCAGAATGCAAATGGGACACGTACTAAGAATTGCACTCACGATCAAATCCGACCCTCACGAAACAAGCATATACAGATGAAAGCGAGCGATTATGCTAAAGCTATGCTAAAACTTCGCATTAGAGACTTCAATATTGAGTGTTTTCTCAGATCTATGCAATGACGTATCATAAATAGATGAAAAACTATCCATCTTGTTGTTACATCTTTTTCGTCAAAAAAGAATGAAATAAGCATATTTGCTTAAGACGTGCAGCTTAGGCATTCCTCATTATCAGAGTTATCCAAGCAACGCTTCCCTAAGTTCTGAGATTTTATTCTGGCATAAGTATGCTCTAAACTTTCGTTGAATGAGTCGGGTTGATTTGTTTAGCTTTTTCCAATCGTATTCCCACATAACTACTAAATTATATTCACGTTCTTTAATCTTGTTCTCACGCTTGATTGTGTTGTCATATAATGTTTTCATTTTATGTTTACTTGCTGGGTGATAAATCGCCATGAGTTCCAAAGCTGTTGTCTGGATCAGCGCCACTATCAAGTAACAGCTTGATGATACTTGTGTGATCATATTTCTCGGCGATATGTAATGGAGTCTCACCATCGTCTTTTCTCTCATTTACTGAAGCTCCTTTGTCGATCAAATACTTGACCACATCAAGACGACCCTGCGGTACTGCTGCATGTAGTGGTATCCAACCATCCTTGCTCTTCTCATTCACTGGCGCTCCATTGTCGATCAAATACTTGACCACATCAAGATGGCCCCCATTCGCTGCTGCATGTAGTGGTATCCAGCCATTATTGGTCTTCTCATTCACTGGCGCTCCATTGTCGATCAAATATTTTACCACATCAAGATGACCCCCACTTGCTGCTTCGTGTAATGGTGTCTCGCCATATTCTCCGCCTTTCGCATTCATGGATGCTCCACTGTTGATCAAATACTTGACCACATCAAGATGGCCCTGCATTGCTGCTCGATGCAATGGAATCCAGTTATTATTCATCTTCTCATTCACGGGTACTCCTTTGTCGATCAAATACTTGACCACATCAAGACGACCCCGCAGTGCTGCTGCATGTAGTGGTATCCACCCATCCTTGCTCTTCTCATTCACTAGCGCTCCATTGTCGATCAAATATTTTACCACATCGAGATGACCCCAATATGCTGCTTCGTGTAATGGAGTCTCGCCATATTCTCCGGCTTTCTCATTCACTGATGCTCTGCTGTCGACCAAATACTTGACAACATCAAGATGACCCTTACTTGCTGCTACATATAATAAGGTCTCACCAGCGTCGTTCTTCTCATTCACTGATGCTCCTTCCTTCTCTACGAGGTATTGGAGTCTCTGCAGATCTCCATCGCGAGCGACCTTATGCAGCTGTGCGTCCATGGCATTCCACGTGTGACTAGGTTTTCACAAATAAACAGTACCCAGTTGCCAGACTTCCTCATGGAAATGGGTTGATTCGGATAAAAATCTCTTTTATCAGACATGGTATAAAACTTTGATATGTTAACATAAAAGCTGCAAGCATTATGCCTTCTATAATCTGATTGGCTTATACACATATGGAAAAATGTATGCATAATTACATGTTTCTCAATCACACACGCGAGAGTGTTTGGCGAGCAACATTCTTGTATCTTGCACCAAACCTCGACCGCCTGTCTTTTGCAGAGAGAGAGAGAGAGAGAGAAAGTGGGGAAAAAATGAGCAAATGTGTCGTCTGGTGCTGTAGAGTGTATTTTTACTTTGCAGTGGCTAGACAGTAGCTGAATCTTCATCGTTCACGGCTGAGCTCCAGCATTATTGCTCAAGGTGGGATTCTCGATGGCCCTTGGCGCTAAGAACTACAACGCAGCCATTCCTCTTCATCAGACTTACTTAGGAGCTTCTTCCCTAAGTTCTAAACTCGCACTCAAATATAATAATCTCTAAATTTTCGCTGAATTAGTCGACTTGACTTATTCAACTTTTTCCAATTGTATTACTAAATTGCATGCAAGTTCTTTGATCTTGTTATCACGCTTGATTGTGTTCTCATATAATGTTTTCATTTTACGTTTACTAACTGGATGGTAAAACTCCGGGTCATAGACCTTTGGATTGTCATGCCAATAATCACCATGAAACTCATACACAGGGTTTATATCTTTACAATATCCATCTGCTCTCCATCTAGTCGATTTGGCAAGATGTTGGATGTTGATCTTATGCAATCCTTCTAAGAATTCAAGTCATTCAATCTGATATTTGGAGAATCCATTAGAAGTCCATTTAGGACAATTTTGTTCTTGTAAATGATCACTGGGTCTCTGCTCAAATATTTCCTCCAGATTTGCCATCCGACCTTTCATTGCTTTTAACTTAGCTCTCAGCAAGTCATTCTCATTCATTCTTTCCTTCATTCCTGTCATCAAGATAGAAAGAATATCCTCCTATGATATATTGAAGGCACCATTAGCAAGAGAGACAAACCCACGTACAGCAATTTCTTCGTTGAGACCATGACATGGAGCAATATTGATTAATTCTATGAACTCAATCTGTGGAAAAAGTATATTTATGGTATGAGAAGCGCGTGACTGCTGCAGTGAGAAATGAGCGCGATGGCGTTATTATTGTTGGAAAGAAGTGAGCTCTCATGGAGCGAATTCAATTTATTTATTTCTCTGCGGGAGTGGATCAAATGGAGCAACGAACTGCGTTATATTTTCCAAATTGTCAGCTCTCTCGTGAACAGTGTTCTTTTCAGTTTTAATCTTCTGCTTTTCGAACTGCCGCTCTATGTTGCTTGGAACCACGAATCCGTAATAAAACTCAAAGCGGTTCTTAGGCCACTCCAGAAACGTTATCATAGACGCAGCCTTGATTTCGTACTCCTTATTCGTGGTTATATGTAACCCATAGCATTTAGAATGGATACTATCCACAATGAAAGCATTTAGAGCATCGAACGTCCGTGGAGTTGGTTGATAGTAAATCATGCTGTTTTTAGGAATCTCATCCACTTTTATGTCTTCAAGCTTGCTGAAACGAACAGTCTTTAAATCTGCAGGAATAAGCAACTCAAAATCAGTCATCCCCATACAGAGAGAACGAAAGTTGAGCTTCAACCCTTTGGATAGTTTAAACTGTCTGTGGCACATCACTTTGTAGATCTTGTCCCAAAGAACCCCAGTGATTCCCAATCCATTATCCCAGTGAATAAGTGCAAATTTGGAAATCCTTCGTAGATTATCTTCATTTGCTTTCTCAATGACTTGCTCGGCGATAGCCTGTGATAGGAAATCCAAGTGAAAATAATTTTGAAAATCGCTTCTGTTCGGCACCATTTGAAGAACCCGATGTGCGTATTGGTCTTTCCTCACATTCTTTTTTGGACTGATAAAGCTGATCATAGACAAACGACTGAAAGAACCGATTGCATCTTTTAATTCGTCATTGTTCAAGGATTCATCCTCTTCAAAAATGAATCTCGGGATTCCACCGTATTTGTCATATCTTGCATTCAGAACGCCATCCGATAACTTCAAACTATCATCAAGTAGTGAATTATACTCCAGCAGTTCATCAAAACCCCACACGGGTAAGATGTATTTGGTTCCAACTACTTTGATAAAGTCATTCATCCCAGAAAGTCCTGGGGAAGAAAACAGAATCGAGACTCCGCTCCAGCCAATAAGACGCGATGACTTTGCGTCAATCAGCCTCAGCACGTTCTTATGTTGCTGAAGCGCGTGTACCTCTTCACTGCTAAGCAAGCAGAATTGCTTCTCAACAAAATAGTACTTGTAATATTATATATCGAAATTGATGATCAACTGAAAACGAGGCAGTTTTGCGACTAACTCTTGATCTCGGATGAGTCGATATATGCAGTAAAGGTAGAAGCGACTTTTCCCTATCCCCGGATTTCCAGTCACAACAAGGTTGGCATCCGCCCCATTTAAATATTCCTTGATATCCTTCATCAGATATTCGAAGATCGTAACATAGCATTCCCTCTCAATGATCTTCTTTTGCTTAATACCCTTGTGTGCCATGGGAGGAAAGTCGAACATTTCAAAATACTTGGTCTCGTGGTGGGATTCAACGTTTTCTTCGTCATCCATTTGCTCGTCTTGATTCACCTTCAACTTTTTGGTCAACATATTTTGAGTAAACCATTCATCGTCTTGAATGCGCTTGTGGCCACTAACAGTCTACTCTGGCGGTTTTTGGGCAGCAAGCAACTGCAGATGATATGCTCTCTCTTTATCGAGACGCTCGTTCGCTTCCTTAAGACGCTTATTCGCTTCATTGAGACTCTCGTTCGCTTTAGTGAGACTTCATTCCAAAAATTGATATCTTTGTTCCTCTCCAGTGGAATCTGGGTTATCTTCCCACCATTTCTCGAGTTTCTCCGTCAAATCCTGCACTCTGTTACTCCAAAAGCGAACGTCCTTCTCAGCAGCTACAACACCACCATGATTTTGCTGCTCTGCTTCCACCTTCCCTTCCATGTGCCAATGTCCTGCAGTGCTCGTTCTCGAGACTGCCGCCTGGTCACGTTATACTTTCGTCTTTCCTTGCGAATTCGTCAAAGAGAAGCGACGTATTTCCCCTTAGCTTTGCTTTAATCAATCCCGACAAACATTCTTTTGCCTTCCAAAGTGACTTATTATTTTATCAATGCCGTTGTCACGGTTGACTGTGAACTGCGACGACAATGTGTCCAGAAACATTCTTTTGTTTCTCCAGTCCCAACTGTATTGTCAGGCTCGGTTGCCTGTCTTTTGCAGAGAGAGAACATAGAAAGAAGAAAGAATAACAGGTCTCCACGAGTGCCTACATGGAGGCTTGCTAGTACCTCCCTTTAGGATAGCCATAGCTACGGCATTAGAACAAAGCCTAGGAATGAGGGGGAACACCTTAGGAATTCTTAGGGTATTTTAGGGTGACATTTTCGGTATCAATGGTAATAACATGAAAGGATAGCAACGCTAAATGTCATGTCATTGAGAGTAGGTATTTATATGTTTGATATCCATGGAACGCAACTCGCATTTTTGTTGTTGTTTAAAGTATGCATGCAAGCTTAAAAAAGCTCCAATTCTTCATCTCAATCTCTTACAGATGATGACATCATTCGTGTGAAAATAAACTATTTTCCCTGAACAGTCTAGTCCCCCTGCCAGATACAATTACTCCATTGCTGTGTAATGTAGTATCTCCATTTCTTGTTTGATTATAGTCGTTTTGTGTGTGTGGCCGAACTGTGAATTATACCAACACTGCTGACGGCGAGCAACGAACTTCAACTAGTACAAAAGATGCCATCAGCGTAACGCAGTTCATTGTGCTGCTGATGGCAAGTTTACAATTTGCACCAACTGGAGTCTACTTCAGCAACAAATCCAAATCTTGTTATGGATAAAACGAGCTAAAACCAGCGAATGAAAGTTTGTAGATTATTAGATTAGCAATCCGTATCTAAAACTCTCTGGCTATTCCATGTAGAAATAACGATGAAAACTCACTTGCACGATGGTCACAAAGTCCACAATTACGTTTTTTGGGCCACGCAATTGTTATTGCACAGGTTTGGGAACGTGTTGTTGCATACGAGCGCTGCTTGATCGGGGGTAGCGCCCCTATCGGAAACACTCGGAACGACCACAGGCCCCACAGCTAAATTACCGTTGAAACAATTCCAGGTCGTTTGAAGCTCTTTCATTTCCGTAACTGGTCCATTGCGGGCTCCAGCTACTGGAGTATCAGCTTGCACGCCATTCGTCGACGCGATGATAGCGACTATCGCAGCCAAGTAAGCAAATGAGAACGACTTCATTTTTTTGTTCGCAAACAAGAGAGTTGAGCAACAACAAGACTTCAACGGGGACACTTGTGTAGCAGGAGGCTGAAAGCACAATGATCTTCAGCGAAGAAAGGCAAGAAGACTCGTTAGCTAATCGAAAACCAACAAAGACATATCATGGATATAGTGCTGAAAACTCGAGGAAATGACTAATCTAGAAATTTCTAGTAATTGATTAATTTTCGACTCGCATTATGATCGAGAAGACAAAAAAGACGATCTATTCTGCATCCTCTTCAATATCATCATTTTGAAGACAAGGTTACATTATAAAATCTTTTCCTAAGACAGATTGCGTCTTACCACACTAAAATATCAATCGACTTCTTAGAAGCTATTTGAATTGGCTTGACTTAATTATGGGCTCGATTAAAATGCTCTATTTGATTGCTGAGACTTAAAAGAGTTCTAATTGATTAATATAATACCAATACATTTCTCGTCCATCAAGCTCATGAAGATCGCCAGTGACATCCGTCTCCTTGGATCTGACCTTCGTAGCGGTCTGAGTGAACTCACGTTGCTAGCCAACGCATCTTACGTTATATTTTTTTCCTCGTCATTTCACAAGGTCCACTGGGAAAGACGCAAGATCCGTCCCTTAATCATTTTGTCTCAGAGTGAATATATAAAACGGACAGATACTGCATCTTTTCTACATAAAATGGACTGATCTAACCTCGAGCGGTACTTCAATGCATGATGACGAGCTCTTTTAGCTGTCAAGGAGGGATTTTCCTCCTGGATGATTCCTTGCTTCGAATCGCATTTGGGAAGTAGCTCGGCATGGGTCGCTACAGAGCAAAAAGGGGTCAACCAAGCGCTATATTGGCAAAATGACTACGCTCGAGGTTGCTTTTGAAAAAAATATGGTCTATACCCAAGTTGATCACTAGCGCAACAATTCAGATGCTGCTGCGCTGGCATATATGCAGAGTACTTTTAGTAGGTGGGAAGGGAGCAAATATAACGGGAGAAGGTATGACGAGAAAGGATATGGTGGGAGAGAATTATTCAAATGGTACACAAGTGATTACGACTCTGCAGCCTTTCGCTATATCTACTATCGTGAAAAATATAAAGGTATTACGCGATGATGGATGCATTGGAAGCCCTCTCCACGAAAAACCCTTTCAAGCTAAGCGATAAGGGTATGATTGTCTCGATTAAATCTGGGCATGCTCCAGAGCTCCTTACCGCAAAGGATTATTTCGAAAACGATACGCTCAAGTTTCTTATGATTGATCGTGTCGAAGAATGGAAAGGATGCATTAAATGCCTCAAGGACTCCTCAGTTAAATTCAGAAGAATGGATATGAATACCCCCAACAACAAATTATGCGAGAAGCTGACCAAGCACAATCCGGAAGTCGTGATTTTTCAGCAAGTGCTTGTGGATTTTGGTCAGCAAAGCATTGAATACACTTTCCCTGCGATTCCCGCAATCTCAGGTTCTACGCCGTGGCTGAGCGTTAAACTATCTTCATCTTTGTCGACCTAGCCATCCGAACGTCGAAGAAAAATCCACTGATTGAAGTTTGTCACGATACCACACACGGTCTCGACGTCTGCAGTATCGGATACTGTTTCTATGCCAATCAAGGGTTGAGCAGTTCCCTTATCCATATTATATATCTTCGCTTCAACGACACACACACGCTTCTCCCTGTGTGTGAGTACAAAATCTAATTGTCCCCTTGCTCGAACATACCGTCCAAATAGGACTTCTTTGATGCTAATGCGAACACGTTCTTTTGGATCGAACAGATCGACGACGTACAACAAAATCGGCTCAATGAAGTAACGACGCTCTGTTTCATATACACCACTATAACTCTGTAGCTTCATATCCGCCATCGTCACGAGATCGTTGAGTGTGCTTTGAGGTAGTTCTTTAACAGGTTGGACATACTTACCATCGAAGATATCTATAGATATTATAAATTCCATTGCAACCAGTCAATAATTTTTCTATCGATTTTTGCGATTGCTCATTGTCGTTACATTCTACCAACTCGGCAAACTTACGGATCAATCTATCCCAACGTTCTTTTCGCGCACGAAGAATCACTCTCTTTGAATGCGAAAACGCCGATCCCGACGATTTTAAATTATGACCATGAGGAAGCTCCACTAATATATGAATCTGTCGTGTCGATAATGGAGGTAGATTTACTTTTAGAATCGTTTCATTGATCAGTGCAGTTGCATCTATAAGACACTTGGCATTCGCCAAATAGCAGATGGCTGTTGAAGCTGATACCTTCTGTAGGTCCTTCACATCGTCATCACAAGATGAGAGCCATATGTCATCTCTCTCAGCAAAAGATAACTCCAGTACATGCGCAGCACATGTGAGAATGCCAGGTTGCTCCTTCTTGATTGCGTCCTTCAAATCATCAATTGTGTCGTTCTCTTCAATATCCATGGGAAACGCGCTTCCTTCCAACTCCATTATCAAGTAAAACAACTTCATTGTCGTTCTTCTTGTTCAAATAAAAAATGTAATATGTATAACAGGATCCTTAATGTTTATCGTCAATTTTGCAATATGTTAAGCAATGTATAGTCAAGTGTAACAGGTAAGTACTCGTTATTTCTTGGTAAAAAAGTAAAAAAACCATCAACATTGGTTCCGGCATTATTGCTCGAGGGGTGACATTCTCGGTGCCCTCATTTTGATGTAAAAGCGTTTCAATATACTACGTGTCTTCGTAGAACTCCCAGTCGTGTGCAATATCCAGTTTTGCTCCACCACGGGTTCCGTCGGGTCAATTAATCTCTGGGTTTATGTAAAAGGGTAACCCTTTTACTGGCTTACACTGTTGTGCAGTGAGGAAACGCAATTGATTGGCGACGGACGTCGTCAATCAAAAGGAAAGGAAAGGAAAGAGAGAAACCGAAAGAGACTTACACTTTTGGAGGAAAATTAGGAACTGAATTAGTGTTTTAATAAAGCTACCTAGAAAGTGAAATGAATGACTGATGTTGTAATGGGTCTCCATTACATATCAAACCCAGCGGGTCTGAAAACGAGATAAACTCGAACGGGTTGATAAAGTACGATTTCTTACTGTGTGTAGAAATGCGAACTTCTGCTAGGTGCGGTTGTTCATTGTTTACGTTTTGTCCGTAAATAAATTATATTTTACAAGATATGGAAGAAATAGTAAACAATACTATTCCCATGTTATTAAAGAGAAACAATCCTTTCATATACGATTTTGTATAGTTGGCTATGTTCGAATTGGACACTCGAACATCAGTCATTCATTTCAGTTTGTAGGTAGCTTTATTAAAACAATAATTCAGTTCCTAATTTTCYTCCAAAAGAGTAAGTCTCTTTCGGTTTTCCTCTTTCCTTTCCTTTTGATTGACGACGTCCGTCGCCAATCAATTGCGCTTCCTTACTGCACAACAGTGTAAGCCAGTAAAAGGGTTACCCTTTTACAGATGTTCGAGTGTCCAATTCGAACACAGCCAACTATACAAAATCGTATATGAAAGGATTGTTTCTCTTTGATAACATGGGAATAGTATTGTTTACTATTTCATCCATATCTTGTAAAACATGATTTATTTACGGACAAACCGTAAACAATAAACAACCGCACCTAGCAGAAGTTCGCATTTCTTGTAACACATGCCTGACCTCCCACGCAAGGGACAAGCGTAGCGTCGGCATGTGCCTGACCTTGCGTTCGAGGTCAGACGACATTACATACCTTAAAGATATTTCAATACATTAAGAG